>NW_010579833.1:0-17596 GCF_000705375.1 Tinamus guttatus | reverse complement strand
CTGCTCCTTTGTCATGGATCCCCCCATAGTCCCCGACAGCCTGGCTCCTACGCTGCAGAGTCCTCTGCCCATAGTTTAGAGCTTCTATAGTTACCAGTTGCGATCGCAAGACATTGCCCTTCTGTCCTGTCAATCCACCGCACAATCTCCCCCGATTGTCTACCTCAGTCCCTGTTCGGGCACCATTTGTGGAAGCATTGAAGAGCAGGGGCTCAAGGTTTAGAACCAAAAGCATTTTATTGTTGTTGTTAACACATATATATTTACCGAGCATTCGAGCATGCACTGTTCCTGGGCTGTCCACACGCTCCCACCCCCTGCCTCCAGCCAATTCCTTGACTCTATTGTTATCTGGGTCCAATCCTGCTACCAGTCAGCAGGTAACCAACCAGAGACTGGCGCGTCCAGCCTGTGTTTTATTTGTCGCAGTCGTGGCTTATTGGGGAGGGCTACAAAGGACAGTAGCTAGTAACAGATTTATGATTGGATGATTCTTAGCTTGCCCAGTTTCTGCTCCGTGGCCAAACCTCCTTAAACTTGTTAACAACTGTCTGCTGTCTTCGTGTGAACTCCCTATCTCATAGATACATTCTAATCTTTTCAAGGTTAACATTCTCTGCTAAGGGAGCCAGGGATTTCACAGACCAGCTGCAATCTCTGACATTTTAGGTTTCAGGTTTCTCTATCTGCTAATCTGTTATTCAGCACATTCCTAACTTTCACAGTTTCCCACAGTTTCCCACATGCACCAGACCAGAATCCGCGTCGGGAAGGTTTGTCGTATAATCTTATTAAGGACATGTGGCGCATGGTGACAGATCATGGCCTTGGGGTTCCATACACCACTCCTCTTATACAATCTCTTTGTGATACTTCGGTTTTTACTCCCCATGATTTTAAAACCTTTTTTCGCCTAATTATGACCGATATGCAGTACATGATGTGGAAGTCAAAAATGAGGCAGCTTGCTCAAGCATAGGAGGAGGAAAACCAGGGGTTGCCGAAAAGAAGTCCTTTATGGGCTGTTACTGTGGATGCACTAATGGGGGAGTGTGACCACAGTACTACAACAGCACAAGCAGAAATTCCCCCTGAGGGCCTACAGCAAGTTAAGGCACTTGCTCTCCGTGCCCTTAAGGCCCACATTCTTTACAGTAGCCAATAAGATGGAAGTCAGCATTGCTGCGTGGGAACCAATCACTCTTTGTAACTTTTAAAAATCATGTGGCAGGATATTTTTCAGTTAGAAGTATGAAGAAGGAATTTTGACTTGATCTGTAAGTACTGGCAGACTATTGTTAAGTAGATTTCAGGCTTCATCTGTAGTCCATAGCTGTATCAACTACAAACATATACAAGTGATCCATATTCCTCTGAAGTGGAAAGCACCCATTCTTCTTGCCAGCACATGCAACAAAATAAAGGCCTTTTGCATAGCAAAAGCACACCCCTGTATATAAAACAAATGCTATAGATCTGGAGGTCAGTGACTTTGGAATAGACTCATTTCCTGGATACACCTCGTTTGGTGGAGTCTCATGCTGCAATTCCCAGCAGCTTTATTTGTAACACTTAAACCAAGCAAGTATGTAGATGCAGACAGCTGTGCTATACTACATTCCTGTAGTACCACCTGGAACCAAGCAGAGGATGCACCCCCGCCATGTAACCTCACAATTCTGGCACCACATGATGCATTTGAGCCTGAAAAACAGTAAAATCCACATATGCTGGACATTATGCATGTATTGAACACATTATCTTGCATCAAGTTACGCACAGAAAAAGCCAGTAAGAGCATTCATAACACAGTGCCTGCAATTGTGAATTTTTGTTTTTTTTTTTTGTTAGGGAATTTAGGACAACCACAGAAAATTTTTAATTCTCCATTACTGTATAAAAATGTCGGCATTCAGACTAAATGACAAAAAGAACTACTTTATAAATGGGCCTGGTCCTAAGCCAAAAAACTACAAGGAAATATTTTATTTACCTTGGGCAAGGCTTTGAAAGAGGTCCACTGAGCAAATGAAGTCAATTTTTTCTCTGTTGCCTCATTGCATTTAGTCTATTTAATTTCTATAATTAAGGAAGTTTTTTCCTCCTAGTTTTATAAGTCCTTTTCAAGTTGCAAACTGAATTATTTTATTTAGATTTCTTAGTTTTTCTACAGTATATTCTATTGACTCTGTTACTCTAGACTTCAGATTTGAAGATGCAGTAGCTTTTGGCATTGTAGCCTGAAATAATATAGTTAGGAGTATTTTTAATAATTACATAATTATTCATTTGGAATTGGTTGCCTGTACACATTCATGTTATTTTGTTAACTAAAACATATGCTTTGAGTTATTTGATCATATCTCTTCTAATATTTTGCTTTTATGGGGAATAAGCCTTTTCATGTATTCATTCTGTTACCTTTGCATCATTTATGGCAGAGTAGTTATTAGATTACTGGTTGGTATGCATGGAATCAGCTCCTCCACGGTTCCCTAGGCAACACAATCTGCCCTCCTTGCATCTGCAAAGGGGAGTAACGGAGGATGGAGAGGAGTGAAGACACCGCGGCCAAACTCTGTTGCACTCCCTGTGCTGGGCTGCTGATAAGCCGCACAGTGGCTGTCTAATGGGAGATATACGATAACATGTCTGGTGCTAAGCCACCAAAGGTGGCAAATCACTCCTTTTGGATGAACTTTACTTGAACTTTGCTCATTATAATGTGAAAACCACACCTCCATCCCGAAAGTTACCCGCCTCCGAGGTACGACCACCCCTCACTGAGCATGCGCTCTAGATTTTCGATTGACTGTACCTTTAAATGAAAGCGCCTGAGGAGACTAAGAAGTGAGGAGGAAAGAATCCATCATAACTCTTGGATCAGTTGATGGGCTGATCTCCCTTTCCTCCCCTCGGACTGGCGCACCACCTGAGGAGACTCGAGACCGAGAGCCCTCTCCCATCTTCTGGGGTGAGCGATGATTGCACATTTGTACATCAGAGCTAGCTAAAAACCCCACGCTGTAGTAGAGAATTTCCTGTGCTGACATCCGAAACCTGCTTTGTAAATGTTGCATTTGAATAAATCATACTGTTTGTGAACTCGACTACTTGTTTGGGGGGAGGCGATCGGACCTACAGTTGACAGACTGTTCGTGAATCTGATACTGCCAGAGTCGAGCTTATAGGTGATCACACTATTTGGGAACTCGATTCGCTCCTAGGAAGGCGATCGGACCTACGGTCCACGGACTGTTTGTGAATCCGATACTAATTTGATATCTCCTTCCCCCCACCACCACCGCTACGGCTTTCAAACTGCAACATTTCACAATCTCCATGATGCATGTAGTAAATCACAATATGCTTTCTTATTTCTGCATCTGCTGCTGTGTGACTACATTGCTACTCATTTTAGTCACCTCAAAACTTGCATTGCTGTTATTGTATGTATCAACACTCTTCTACTTTCCTAACAGTCATTTTCTATATGGGCAAGGGAGAAGGTCTGGAAAAGTTGGAAACATTGCATCACATGGTAACTTTACACCATATTGTGATAACTGCTAGTGGGATATGTGTTGTCAACATACCACAGTACTTCAGGGGGAAGAAGCTGCATTTTTAAACGCAAACATGTGACAAAGTGTTTTGAAGTTGATAATAGTGGAAGTGATGGTTCACGTCTGCCTTAGGAGCTGCAATGATTAAACAGAAAAGAAATTTAAAAAAATCACCAATAGCTCTGTGTGCCATGGCCAGAGGCAGAGCCTCAGCCTGGGTAAGTCAGCTCTGCTCCAGCTGTACCAGCTATGGTGCTGGCTTGGCTCCTCCATTGAGGGGCTGCAAGCCAAAGCACAAAACTGCCCAGTTGCCTGTCATTATTGTAGCAAGTGTAAAGATAGCTAACTCTAAAACCTTGGCTTAAAATAAGCAGTGTGCTCCTTCCCTTTTCCATGCCATTTAATGTTTTAAGAAGCTGGATAGCACTGGGACACATTTCAAGCTTTTGGGGTGTTCAGGAGTCTGGCCTTTACCCACCTGGCAGTCTATCAAAGGCTGTTACCACCATGGTATTTCAGTACCACTAAAAAATGCTCACAAACATCCATTTGGACTCTTAGTTGTTCTACTACATTTTATGCAATCTTTGAAATCTTTTTCAATCTCGCAGATGGGTTTTTGTTTACACTGACTTGTAGGAATGACTTGACACTGTACAAATTCATTCAGATATTTGTGTGTAAAGGTGGATCGTTGTTCATTGACTCTTAGCACTGATGTTTCAATCATCCAACTGATAAATAAAACCAATGAAATGCGACTTCCACACCAGACAAACAGGCTGAGTGAATGCTTGAAATACACAGTTTAAAATACACATAGATTGAAATTTGCTTGCATAAGTCATTTTAAGAACTATGCAATAACCTATCAATTAATAGAAATCAATTTTGGTACAAAAAGACAAAGATAGGCCAAAATCATTACATACTTTATTCACAATCAAGATTACAGCCAGTGCTTTGTTGCTCTTAAACAATTTCTTCACTGTTTAATGTTAAGAAAGAGCACTTGTTGAATGCACAGAGGATTTTTTTTTCTCCTGAGGCTTTCTAGAGCTCTAAAACTTATCTTATAGTATGGGACACTTCCTTATCTGTCTTCAGAGATTGGGAAGTAGAACAAAAAGAGAGTCTTGTGAGGCTCAAAATGTTATTAACACATACACATCATAAAATCATATTCTAACCTTATTTACAAGACACCTTTATCCACAGACTTTTGTTTAATGATAAAAAAGGCTGCCCTTAAAAAAAGCTTGCTCTAGTAAAGTCTCCTCTTTTTCATCATCAGTTTGCGCAGAGTTGAGGCCATTTAGATGCACTTGGTTATCTGCAGGGCACAGGGGAAAGCAATGTTAACTGCAAATGGCCCTTTTCTTTGGCTATTTCTATACAACTTACTCTTAATGGAGAACAAGGAGATGTGAAGGAGCTTGACAACAATCCTAATCATCTCTGTGCCATATACTAGAGAGCAGTTTGTTAGAAATCCTGCACACTTCTGCTGGCAATACAGAGATGAACCACTGGTGTTAAATGTAACTAGACTCTGAGCAGATGGCTACTCATCATACAGGTTCTTTTTTTCAAAGAGGAAAATGAAGATTTTCATCACACTGTTCCAACTGATAGACTACAGAAATGGCAGGCGCAAAGCATGATAGAACAACTGCAGCTGAGATACTGAGTTGAATAGCAGAGTGAAAAAAGGGCTGTAAGTACAGTTTTATCCATGGTGACCAAAACTGCTTTGAGGTGGGATGGAGCAAGATCTGCTGCAGGCCAACAAAATGTATGCATCTCCAAGAGGACAGACAGATACCATTGGGTGCGGGAAACTGAGAAACCGTGAGAAACTTTGGGAAGGGTCAAAGCTAGGAATAACAGATTAGCACATAGAGAAACCTAAAACACAGGCTGGACGTGCTGGTCTCTGGTTGGTTACCTGTTGTCCGTTAGCAGGATTGGACCCAGATAGCAGTAGAGTCAAGGAACTGGCTGGAGGCAGGGGGAGGGACCATGTGGACACCGCATGGACAGTGTATGCTCACATACTCGGAGAATATGTATGTTTGGTCTGATGCTCAATAAAATGGCTTCTGGTCCTAAACCTTAAGCCCCTGCTTCTTCAATGATTCCTGCAATTGGGTGCCTGTAACAATGCAGTGTTGAGGAAGGAAAGACATAAATAATGTATCTTTGAAATGAGAGGAAAAATTTTCAGGAAGGCACTCTGAAATAAGAACTATTTTTTCTCAAGGGTAAATGTTTACTCTTCTTAAAATCACAACCAATTTTACAAATGCAGCTAGCAACCAAATGGTTTTTATGTCATCTGCTTTGTAGCATCAAGATCGCTAGTATTTGGACCTGGACTTGGCTGTTTCTAGACAGCACAGCACAGGCCATGCCACAGCCTGCTTGGCACTTCTGCTTCCTTGACTGTCTGTCTGGTTGTCTGCCTACCATTAATCCCTCCTTTCTTATACACTGTTTTTTCTGTATTGGGAAGGAATCACTGCTGAATGCTGCAGTTTAGATCCAGTCATTGATGCCATTGAAATCACGTGCAACATCTGCTCAGGAAAAGAAAGCGTTCAAACGTGAGTGAAAGAACTGCAATTGTCATGAAGCTACCTGCCATACTTGATCTCCTTTTAATCACGCCCAACTACTGACTAAGCCTACCTAATTTCTCCCAATTTATGAAATACATATGAAGACTACATACAGACTTTATCCTGAATTGAACACAATGGGAGCTTAGAGGGTGGCGATCGGCAGTGCAGTCTAGTTGGAGGCCTGTAGCTAGCGGTGTCCCCCAGGGGTCAGTTCTTGGTCCAGTCCTGTTCAATTTATTCATCAATGACCTGGATGAAGGCACAGAGTGCGCCCTCACCACCCTTGCTGATGATACCAAACTGGGGGGAGTAACTGATACCCCAGAGGGCTGCGCTGCCATCCAGAGGGACCTGGACAGACTGGACAACTGGGCGGTGAAAAACCTCATGCAATTCAACAAGGCCAAGTGCAAGGTCCTGCACCTGGGGAGGAATAACCCCAGACACCAGTACAGGCTGGGGACCGACCTTCTGGAGAGCAGCTCTGCAGAGAAAGACCTGGGCGTCATGGTGGATGACAAGTTGACCATGAGGCAGCAGTGTTCCGTGTCCAGTTCTGGGCTCCACAGTACAAGAGGGATGTGGAGCTGCTGGAGAGAGTCCAGCGCAGGGCCACAAGGATGATCAGGGGCCTGGAACATCTGCCCTATGAGGAGAGGCTGAGAGAGCTGGGCCTGTTCAGCCTGGAGAAGAGAAGGCTGGGAGGGGACCTAATCAGTGTCTATAAGTACGTCAAGGGAGGCAGTGAGGAGGATGGTGCTGGCCTCTCTTCACTGGTGGCCACCGACAGAACTAGAGGTAATGGCCACAAACTGAAGCACCAAAAATTCCACGGGAACTTAAGGAAAAATTTCTTAACAGTGAGGGTGACAGAGCACTGGAACAGGCTGCCCAGAGAGGTTGTGGAGTCTCCTTCTCTGGAGATCTTCAAAACCCGCTTGGACACAGTCCTGTGCCACGTGCTCTAGGTGCAGGGGGGTTGGACTAGATGACCTCTAGAGGTCCCTTCCAACCTTAAGCATTCCATGATTCTATGATCAGTAAAAATGCTTAGTAGGTAAAAGTGAATTAAGAGAGCACAGTCATATTGGTATATCGTGAGGATTATTCTAAAAGCTACAGTTCAAGCAGCACAGAGAAAATATTCAAGCAACACAGATCTCAGAACTGCACAGCTGTTACTGCATGATTCAATTTATGGCTGAAATTATAGGTAGGTGCAAAAGATGTTGATTTACAATCCTTTGAAAGAGGGTTTCAGCCAATTTTTTTCAGCTAACAACTGATAAAAAGTGCAGAGGATTGTCTAACAGAGAAAGCTAAAACTTTAGAAACAACCAGTATAATAAGGCTACCAGATTTTCTATGATGCTGGTTAAAGACAGAGTGAATTCTGATGATAAATAATCTTGCTGTAAAAAGGAAAAAAAAAAACATAGAAACTGAGACAGGAATGCAACACTGGTGCAGTGATACTGCAAGTGAAAGCTAACTTAATGCTGCCCCCTTCTAAAAAACCTCCATTAGTTTGATTTCAGAAAGCTCTTCACCATGAACATTACACCATAGATTTTTGTCATGTATTTTAACGCTATTTAAGCATATTCTCTCAGCTATATTTTACTTATTATCATGAAGACACTTAACAATCTTTCCTAAAACTGCAGTTACAAGATACAGTGTTTTATGCTTGCTCTCAGCACAGATCTGAGCATTTTAGGAAAACTTTTTCTGACATTTTTCTAGGCATTACCTGAATACAGTTAGAAATTATGGGACAAGATAGAAAATTTGTGACTGTCAAGAATGATCAACTTTTGATATGATGGTTTTAAATACCAGACTTAGAAGACACATATGACTCAGTACATAGTTTCTCTGCACCTTTTGAATAAACTGTATTTAAAGAAGATATACGTAATTTGTGACTGAGTGATAAGCCAATGCCGCTCATCATTTCTCTATAAGATCTGAATAGGAACCTAAGGGGGAAAATGCAGAGAAGAGCTACATATTCATTTTCATACCAGTGACCACTATTGACTGATTTTTATGAATCAGCAGAGATGTCAGCATCTTTAGCAGCTTTGCACATTCAGACTGCTAATTATCACTCTATAGATGATATGCAGCAAAATAATAGGACTGCATTGCAAGGCTGAAAGGAACCTATTTTCTAGGCTTCTGGTTTCCAGCCAGCCTTCTGAGGCTCATTACCCTGTATGATCGATGACCAATTGTGCAGCTTTTTGGAGCAAGGAATGTGTTGCAGGACATCATGGTATGATGCCTGGCACAATAGCATCCTTTATCCAGTGAGGACCACTTCTCCTGCAAGTTACAGCTTAAATGAGATCATTAACAATTTCTGAAGTGTCAAGATGATGATTAACTATCCCCTACTGAAGAAGCACACAGGTACTTGAAAGCAGGAGCTAAAGACTGGGTGTAGCTAAAGGCACAAACAATTAGTTGAAACTTTGGAAACACTTCAGCCCCAACAGAGTGGGCTCCCACAGCCCCAATTTTCCCTGCTTTGAGAAAGCACAGACAAGCAAATGTGCACACCAGTCTTATAATGTCTGCACAGGCAGCAAACAATCCAGTCCTCCACTTGGTGTGGCTTCTGTCATTCACCTTGGGAAACCAGTGCAAGGGAGTCCCTGAGGCTCAAACCCTGCTCTCTACTGTGGCAGCAGAGCTACACTGGAACTGGGCACCACCACCTCTTTCCATCTGAAACTGTCACCTATCTGGAGGAAGGTATAGAAATGATGACATAAACTGTATTATGTTGCCTGAGAAACTCCACAAGCTTCACAGCAGTTCCTCTATGCTGCCTGAACTCCGTTCTACCTCTGTGGTACTGATCCAAAGCTGACAGGGAAGACACCTGGAAGTGGATGTGAAGGAGCTGTGGAGGTAGCCAAAAAAAAAGCCCTTCCCAACTGTATGAGGGAGATTTCTGCTTCTCCTCCACCTCTCGTGTGGATTCCAAGGAGCAAAAGACGAATTCATGAACATGAGGCATATTATAGGTATCCCCATTTTAGCATTTCTGTATCCATATAGCCAAAAACAAACAAACAAACAACAACAACAAAACCCAACAGCCTACGGATCATAGCGAGTGAAGTAAGTAGTAGTGTCACCGAAAACCAGGAATAAACCTCTTAATACCAATGGAGTATTAAGAAGCAGGCATTCACTTTACTGCAGCGCTGGATGCATGGGGCATAGCTCCGCCTATCGTGCATGCCCTAAGGTGTGTTTGCTAAAGCTTTTATTTCTCTATTATCTATGTATGCATTAAATTCTTGGAATGATCATACATATTCATTCTATTTCCCAGAACTAGTTACAATATACCCCACCCTCATGCACATGTGCCCTCTGTCCCTTTGGTGGTCTCTGGTGGTCTTTTGAGACCCCTGGTGGTCATTTTTCCATGTCCATTCGATGACATCCAGGAACTCACTTCCATATATGGCCTTATTTTGGCTCAGAAGGCCTTGTTTTGGTCCTACTGCCCAGTTTCAGCCAGTTTCTTAAAGATACAGTGGTCCTTATCTTCGTCTTCAACTGGTCTTAGCTGTTTTGTTCATAGTCTCTCATGATGTCCCAGTAACACCTGCTGTTTTGTCTGTACTCTCTTATAATATACCAGCAGCGAAAATATGTCCTTGGGCGCATTCTCTTATGGGCTTTCCCATAACATGGCTACCAAATATTTATAGACTTATTAAAACATTTCCCTTTGGATGAGTAATTGAGGATTGAGACTACAAAACAGGAAGGTTTTGATGCAAGAAATGTACAGAACAGCATTTCTTTAAATATAGTAGGATCAAATACCTGGAGCTGGTTTAATTGCTTTTAGATGTAAGCCTCCTTTCCACCTTCACCTTACCTAGAGAGGCTCCAGCTATGGTTCCTCCTATGGCCAAACATCATTCAATCAAACATAAATCACTTTTTCCTACAGTTCTAGATGAGTCTGTTTCTGGCACACAGAGGCATGAAGATGTCACCAAACCATGCTCTTAAGTAAGAGTGATGGTAGTGTTGTAGAATTAGGATGAATTACATAGTAAAATGATTCACCTTATTTAGAACTAAGTAGAACATATGTCTCCTATATCTTGGTAGACTAAGCTGGAATGTCAGTAGAACAAATAGTTAGCATTATTGGTAGACCAGACAGAATTCTTTAACCAAGGACAACCTAGAGCTACTCATTAAAATCAGAATGTTTTTAACACTTTGCAAACTTGGCAGGAAAACCCAAGGTCTATGTATCCTTAAGTGAAGTGCCTTCATTATAATACTAAAAGTCATGCCCACAGGTCAAAAAGACCCTTGCCACGTGAAGACCTTTCCCCTGAGAATGCATAATAGCAGGCACAATGAGTAAGCAATATTATAATTGTGCATAAATTACTAACCAATCAGTGTAAGATTGGGGATGTACTTGGGATGATTACCGAGTGCGTCAATACGGTTTGGAAAGTCAGGAGGGTGTGCTCAATTTGTGGGAAACCACTGAGCACCCAGCCTTGCACAACTCCAAAATAAAGGAACAAATGTCTCTCCTGCATATGGGATTACTGGCTCATTGCACATCGGGCTGCAAAGCTGCTTTTTGGAAAACAGTAGCAAAATCTTCATACAGAATAGCTATAAAAAAAGTAGAAAATTACAATCTTTAACCTAGGTCTCAGCTGAAGTTTGGAATGCAAGGTGGCAAACCGTTCAGTGGGCATTTAGAAGGCTGCTCACATTTATATTGAGTCACTTGCTGCATGAAATAGGAAGAGTTTTATAGTTCTGCTGAGAATTGATATGAAATGAAGTATTTTCATTAGATAAAATTAAAATATGAATATACACTCTGGCCTTTTGTGACCTGCCTTTAATGTGAATTACATTTTGACTCATGGATTGCATGAATATCAGCAACTCAAAGAAATTTAGAATATTCAGTGAGTTTACATTATCAAATAATATATTCGAGCATAAGCTTCCCTCACTTAATCAAGCTCATTCATGGGAGACCAAACAGTAAGTTTTGCTATAGGAGTTATAGCTATCTTTTTTTTTTTTATTTTGAAGAAAAGAAGTGTTTTTTTTTCTAGACCACAGTTGGCAATACCTTACTTTCCAGGTAATTTTTGCTACTCATTTTCAACCTCTTCAGTAACACCTGCTGTTTTGTCCGTATTCTCTTATGATGTACCAGCAACAGCAGTGAAAATTATGTCCTTGGGTGCGTTCCTGTCTGAGGCTTCTCATAACATTAAGATCAGTATAGCACCACCATGGATTCAGTCATCATTTGATGTTCACTTCTCTCAAATCTAGCACAAGAATGAATCCCAACATAAATAAGCAATTTCACAAAACCATGAAGGACAACTGGAAGAGCTAAAGGTAGACAGTTTAAACGCACAAAGTGCTTCTTCTCACAGGAAGATGAAAGAAGTTTCCCAGACCTATTCAACTAGAACCTGCTTCAGAAAGATGACCTTTAGTTTACATACTAATTTCCCTAACTAACAAAGGTACAGGAATTATTGTCCTAGGCAACTTTAGTCAACCATGTAGTGTTATAGCTGAGAACAGTCAGTAGATTGCTTCAAATAATGGTAAAATATATCTTTTATGCATTCAGTTGCATAATACAAAAATAGAAAGACCATTTCATGACATCCTGAAATTGCACCATGTGATAGGTGTGCTCCCTCCCCAGCCTGACCTGATCTTTCACAGGTGTTATCCACCAGTGGCATTATCTGATCTCTTCCCCTACTCAGACAATAACCAACAATAACAGTCCTGACGGAGGACATTCTGCTGGACTCAATGGAGACAGATAACAGCACAGTAGCCAAGGGCTGATTGTGTTTGTGCAAGCCAAAATTTGGCTGACGTGAAAATGCCAATAAATCAACTTATCCCATAAATAGGGGGACAGCTCCAGAGCCCAATGAGCTCTCCTTCCAAGGCAGAGGGCTGCATGCCAGGATCTCCCCTTGAGTAGGGTTGCCTCTCAAGGTTGAGAGATCCCTTACCAGTGACAGATCTTTGGTAAGCAAACATAGCATGCTACACTTTCTAACACTTTGTAAGGTTTACTAAATTGTACCTAGGATTGATTGTGCACATAATCCCTTAGACATAAACTGGTGACCAAGTCTGGGACTAAGATTGGATCCAGCCATATCCAGGCTCCTCTGAGAAGAGGTTTGGAAAGCAAGGGGGTCCAATCTGAACCTCGTGACTCAATGGGAGGGTCTTCCTGCTAATTTTGTATAAACTTGTCCTCTATGCAATAAATAACAGTGACCTTGCCATAGAATCTCATTAAATCCACTGTCCATACCAATAAAACATATTACTATTTCTTTCATATGAATGAAGTGCTTTGCATCACTCATTTCCCCCCTCCCCATTCTGTGACACCCTGAAGCCTAAACTTCATAAGGTGGGTATGTTTTTAAACTCAACAATGTATCTCCCTACACTAGCCTTTTACATGACAAAAATTAAATTTCATTTTCCTGTTATGCGAACACATCACAGTTCTTAGGATCCAAATTCAGCTTTTGACTTTAAACTTGGAAAAACCTCAAAATGAATAATGAAAGAAATCTTGACAGAGTACAAGCCATGTTTTGGTCTATGCCAATTAATCCTATGAAGAAGTAGGCTTTAACCTTAGCAGTGCACAGAAACTGCTTGCATTCTTCAGAATGAAGCAGCATACCTTCTGCATTGCCATCCATTAACAATGTTGGTTTCACAGACTTGTGACAGTGCAGATTTGAAAGATGGCTCTTGATGTTCATCTGATTGATAGAACTTGTATCAGTCACTAACTCCATGTCAATAAAATAAACATGCTATTAGAAAAAGGTTCTATCTAGTCTGTTTCTTTGTATTGCTGAAGTTTTCAAAGTGTATCTTTCCTAGCTTTCATTTAAAAATGAAGTTTATGTGGAACAAAATCCTACACACTGTTCTTATTGCCATAGGGGAAAGGGATTTAGGGGAAGAGGAACATGAATCGAAATAGCATTTTCCTTGCAGTGTCTTTGACTGTTGATGAGAAGGGAAGAGACAGTTGTTGTCCTAGTTGTTCAAGTATAGTTGACCTGTGTGAAAAAATTAACCTTGAAATGTGGTCAAAGTCAGCTGTTGCACCTTGTGAAGAAACTGACTCAGTCTGGGATGCAGAATAAGACAACTTTATTTTCAAACCAACTTCTTTTTATACTCTCTAAACACAAGTGTTGCAAAGCTTACAATCAATCAGCATCATGCCACCCCTGTGGTTGTAAATATCTTCTTTTCCTGGCTTTGTTTCTTACTTGTTGATAAGACTGACATCCTTGCATTTAACTATCTGCTAACAAGGCATCTATTATCTACTAACAAGGTACTATTGTCTTTGAAGCGAGCCTTCACAGTCAGCTATGTTTTGGCTGATTTGCAGTAGAAATGCTGATAACAAAACTTAAGATGCTAAAGAGGTAATTTAAAGGTTGCAGGATTCTGTGACTTTTGGAAAATATATGAGAGTATGGCTAAGCTATTTCCTTTTCTGTTGTTCTTTATGCATAGAAAATGCTTTTACTATAAAAAATTGGCTATCTCATTAAAGGTAGTTCATTTGGTTTGTTCAAAGCTCTTGGTAGGACTAGAGCATCCATTTCCTTTCCCTTCATAGGTACACTTTAAAATGTAAGGTGTGGTGGGTGTAACCCACATAATTACTCACACCTCTAGGACATGCTCCTTAGATTATATGTCATGATAACTAGGCAACTACTTCTGTGCTTATTAATTAAAATCCTGAGGAATCCTTTGTGGGATGTAACAGACTTCTCCATTAGTACTTTATGCCAAATCCCTCATTTCTGAGCAAATTGCATTAATACAGAACTGTTTCCCATAACATCTATCTATAGCCAATGTTTTAGGTCTGTCTTAGATCTGTCAAACTTACAAAACAGAAATGACAATATATTATCTGCTTTTTTTCCCTCCATGTTTGTATTTCTTCTTTTCTACTATTTTTTAATGGTCAGTCTAAGTCTGCTGTTATCCTGCCAGAAAAAAAAAGGAGAAAAGTATATGAAGTAAAATAAATGGTAATGAAGGGCAAAATGGTCAACATCAGTCATCTTTGGAAAATAAAAATATTTTAACAACAAAACATCATTTTTTTTACAGTTAAGAGAAAAAAAAGCCAGACATACTTAGTAGGTCTTCTTTAAAAAAATATATTACAATTCAATCATGCAAAGGTGAAGTTTTGTGGGCTAAAATACTGAAAATAGAAGAGTTAGATCCAGTGCTCTAGCACTAGTGTAAGTGTACCAAACATGGCAAGAATTTCTATACAGTAATTAATAAACAGGCATCCTTAAATTTTCAGTTATTTAAACTAATATATATATATACACATTTTTTTTTGTCAAAATTACCTCTATATTCTTCAATCTGGATTGTTTACAGCTGCAGTGTAGAGATTGTTATTTGGAAACATACCTAATCAAAAATTCAATTTTAGTCACAGTACTTTGAAAATCCAATACATTTTAATTAACACATTCCCTTCTTTTGATTTTTTTTTATTCTAACTTCACCTGAGTATTTGACAGAGATGCTCCTTCCCCAGCTCATCCTGACTTCTCACAGGTAGCCCTGTTCAGGTGTTAACTACCATATTATCTGGTAGTTACCATATTATCTGATCCTGGTAGTTGCCTCCCTGATTTCTTCCCCCACCCAGACATCAACCATCAATAACAGTCCTGATGGCCCTATCCTGATGGGGAGATAAGGCTAACTGTGAGTACACCAGCCAACAGTCATTTCTGAATTGAAAGAATGACTATCAGTCAATCATCTTATCCCATAAATACGGAGACAGCCCAAGAGCTCTCCTCGCATGGCAGCGGGCTGCATGCCAGGATCTCCCCTTGAGCAGGGACGCCTCTCAAGGATACTCCTCGAGGTTAAGAGATCCTTCCCACTACAGATTCGTGGTAAGTGACTATAGCGCGCCTTTCTCTTTCTGAATTTGTAAACTTTACTTTGTAACTGTGCACAAATCCCTTAGTCATAAACCGTTGACCAGGTCTGGGACTAGGACTGGATCCAGCCGCACCCAGACTCCTCTCAGAAGGAGTTTGGAAAGCAAGGGGGTCCAGTCTGAACCTCGTGACCCAACGGGAGGGTGTCCTTGATAATTCTGTGTATATCTTGAACCTCCATGCAGTAACTAATAAGTGACCTTGCCACAGAATCTCGTGAAACCATTGTCATTACCAATAAAACCTATTCCTATTTCTTTCCCCACGAGTGAAGTGCATTGTGTCACTCACCCCCCCACCACCACTCGTTCCGTGACAGTATTAACTTGACTTTGCAGATTGTCTCAGCAGAAAGTACAAGTACAATTAAATCTGCTTCCCTCCTGTAATCTGCAGGCACATTTACAATTCAGATTCATGGGAGGTCTCTGGATACATTAAGATGAGGACAAAGTTTAGGTGTAAGTGTGTGTTGTAATTAAAAACAAATCTTTGATAAAGAGCCTTGAGGTTCATTATGCTTTTAAGTGACCAGAATTAATATGCATATATTATTTAAATGTTCAAAGTTTATCCTTTCTACATACTTTAAAATCAGCTATTGACTTTGTGCCAAATTTTGCACTTTAATAATCTGAATTTGCTAGGGGATAGCTATCTTGGTTTTAAATGCTGTATTTCTCACTACTGTAAAGTGAACATTGTTGTGCTAGCTTGTTAAAGGAGACAGTAAAATAATTCAGAGAGGCAATAGCCACTGGACTTCAGTTAGTTGATTTTATTCACCAGAGCAAGATCTCTGTGATAACAACATCCACCATTAACTGGCACAACTGTTACAGGGATGGGCTCATCAATTAGTAAATGACAATTGGCAATTAGCGCAACTAAATGGAGTGTGCTGCTTGTCCCAGGAAAGGGAAAAGAAAAATAAAGTAAAGATATTTTATATTATTCTATATTATATATATATAATATTCTATTCTATAATAAAATATTCTATTATATAGAATATTCTATATTATAGAATAATATAGCATTACTTCACCCTTAATGTACAGAGGACTCTCAACCTTGCAAGGAGCTACCTTAGCCCAGTGTCCCAGTTAAGGAGAGAGGAGGGATACTCACCTCGTGGTCCAGCCTGAGGAGTTGGTCAGGTGTCATCTCCAATCCCTGCTCAACTCATCAATGCTAGACTGTCTTTTATACCCCTAGGGAAGGAGTATGTGACTGCGCTATGTTCATCCTTATGAGGTGATTCTTACAGAATCTTCAGGAGAGTTCCAAAAGATTATCTGCACCGTCAGGGAGATGGATTTCGGTCCCTTACACGGGGTTCTGCAAGTGTATCAGTTCTTCAACCAGCTTGGCACCACTGGAAATATTAGCGAAGTGAGACCATCCCACTGCCACAAGAATTCCTGCTTCCCTCTCTTGTGTTTGGGAATAGCACCCAAAGTTTCTCCCATTTCTGCCATGTTGGCAGAGTCTGTGCAATTTGTCAGTTTTGGTGGTTAAATCTTTACTCACTCATCAAACATATATAGAGATAAGGAGTC
This sequence comes from Tinamus guttatus, assembly GCF_000705375.1. Next base: position 743 of record NW_010579833.1, on the reverse strand, counting down.
TCTTTCCATTCATAGCTGTGGCAAAGCCAATTCTCTATGTAGATGATGATTACTAAATTATTACATCAGTTATTTATTACGTTTGCACCGGAACATACTGTGCATGTTGAGAAGTGCCTAAGTTATTTGAAGAGCATACTGGGATCTGCAAAAAGGGCTATGTAATGGTCATAATGAGGTTTGAGTTGTGAGTCTCTGAGTTAAGAACAAAGTTTACGCCAAAAGAAGCCTCCCTATCACCTGCACAGGAAATGGGGGATGCCTAAGTCAAGTCTGATGAGCTTTTTCTCCCTCAAAGTCTACATAGATATCATTTAACAAGACTATATTACCCTTTCATGGAATCTGTTTTCTCTGAGCATCTATCAATGATCATCCATGAAGTACATTCGCACATTTTTTTCTGTACCTAGATGTACTGCAAATACAGCATTGCTATATGTAGACATGCCTTACACTGACTACACAGCAAGAGTTGTACCCATGTATAGAAGGCTGACTTTAGTTGTGTGTTTATTCAGAACATATGCGGTAGGCAAAATTATCAGGAACTTGCCTGTTCTCACGAGTATTTGACTGAATATATCACTTGAGGATATGGCTGTTGCAGATAGTTAGGGTCCGGCGGCCGGAAGATATCGCGCTGTATGGAAAGATAGGGCCCCTAATAGCCAATAGTGTTTAGTCTATGATGTAAGCAGGTGGATGTGATGTTGTAAACCTTGCTATATAACACCTTGTTA
>NW_010579832.1:94315-109530 GCF_000705375.1 Tinamus guttatus | reverse complement strand
CAAGAAAGTAGAGCAGCTCCAGGCTTCTTCTAAACTAATTCACTCCAGAAACGTGGAAATCTACCCAAAGCAGCAACGTCCTTAGCATAAAAATAAGGAAAAGGAGCAAGGCTTGATGTCACCCTGCAGGGTAACAGCGCCCTGGGCACCTCCTGCTCTGTGCGAGGATCCGCGGCAGCGGCGTGGGCAGAGGTGACTCTGTGGAGCCTCTTCCCCAAAGAGAGGCAAAGGGCACTGAAGTTATCGGGGCGCTGAGAGGGGGGACAATCACTTACACATGACTGTAAAGAAAACATATCTACCTGCTGACTCCTCGTGTTTACTCATGGGATAAACAACAAGGAGGCGACCGGAAAAATATATAAAACACTTGAGTAGAGCGACAGATAAGCAGGCAAGTGCAGGAAAGCTGTATTGTAAAAACCTCCCCCAAATGAGGTTGAAATCAGAGGCTACATTGCTTAGACACTGCTACTTGTCTCAGTCCTTGCTCACTTTCAACCATTTTTTCTTTTTCCTAATGATTTAATTTCTGCAAATCAAATCTTAACTATCTTACATTGCACATCTCCCAATTTAAATAGGGAGACATTTAAGTCTCCTCTTGTCAACATGTATTTTTATGATTTTTCTGCAGCATTTGGAGATGTACAGGAAACCCTGAAGTTTTCAGAAGTGCGTTTATTCTACTGAAAGCAGGTAGAAGCCATCGGAGTCCATGTTAGTCCTACATCGAGACCTGAATTGGACTGATTAAAATTTTGATTTTATGGCGCAAATTCCCTTGGTTTGCTCCAGAAAAGAGTGAACTTCTTTCTTTATCTGCAAACCAGACTTATTGTCTGCTGCTCAATTCCATATCACAAATCAGTCTGACCTTCCAGCTTTGAAATTCCAAGTGCCATAGCAGGTTTGCCTTCCTAAACCACCACAGAGCAAGTAAGAGTCCCCTTGGATGAGCCTTAAAATTACTTGGTTACTTCAGGAGTAACAAAAATGCAAATGACAGGAGCTCTGTTTGGGTGAAAGCACAAAAATCTGTCTTTAAATGCCAAAAAAAATGCAAGATCACTAGCACTGCCAATGACCGCTACCACCAGTTCATTTCAAATACTGCGCAGAATTAAAAACCAAACCTCTAAAGACAGACAAAAGGATTTGAGCTATATGGGGAACATTTTGCAAACTTTTGCTATGCACAGCTTGATCTGAAATTGCAGACTAACAAAAAAATGCAATTCAAAGGAAATACTTCAGAATAGATTCCCTGATAACAGGCAAGGTTGTATTTCAATACTGACTATATATTTTTCTTGAGAAACATAAAGATCATTCTGACAAATACAAAATTACGATTTTTTTTATCACAATTTTATGGAGGATTGCCTGATTTTAGTAAGCTACAGCCCTGTACTCTATCATAATCATTATGACAGTTTTACAATGAAGATGAAGTTTATTTGCCACCAACATTAGCAGGACAAATTTATTTATAACAAATGCTTTAAAATGTACTGATAAAAACACCTATTGATACTGTCAGAGCTTCTTGCAATTTGACAGATCAAATCTTATTTTCATTCTTAAACCCCATGAAGGAATGGTATCACCAACCTGCATTCTGTAGTCAGCAAATTGATTAATCCCCCTCTATAGAAATCTCAACTCTTGATTACACCTATCAGACGTTAAGCAGCATTATTCTAGAGTGACAACACTTGACAAATTCCCAAACCATTTTTCTCAGCCTTTGTGGCCCTGCTAGCTTGTATTAACCCTGATGAAAAATTAATTTTCCTTATCTTCCGCTAAACCCCAAAATCCAAATCCGCCAAACTGGCGACTCTTTCTGTAAAGGTATTATGAAAACCTCTAAAAGATTAATTGCATGTCTTCAGGTGACATTAAATTAATTTCTGCACTCGTGACAGACATTTGATACTCGGCCCTGAGCGCGCAGATAACATTGTCAGGACACGCGGAGGGACAGGGGCGCAGGGGCCCGGGGCGGCCTCGCAGGAATTCGCCTGCGATAAGGCCACATTTCACTGTCACGGCCACTGTGAGGGATCTCGCGGCCCGCAGACCTCGCTGCGCAGGTTTCTATCAGCCACCACAATGCTCTGTCTATCTGTGCAATCTCTGTACGGCCGATTCAAAAAAATATATATCACCCAATAGTAAGAGGATGTGCGTGCCGGATAAAGCACTTAAAGGGAAAAAATATCTGGTTGATTTGGCTAAAAAATAACAAGGGGAAAGAAATGCTTTAGTGGGTCCACCTTATTTTCATCTGTGTTTAGATGTGTTGTAATTCAAACGCTCTACTGAAAGATGAAGGGTTAAATCTTGCGGGAAAATCGCAATCCCAAGCTTCCTGTAATTGATTTCCTTTAAGGAACAAGAAGTATTTCACATCTACAGTTACAGCTACCAGTTACAGTCAATATTTGGGTCAGAATTGAGTATCTCCAAAGTATCACAGTAGTTAAGAGGAGACAAAAAAAAGCAAAACCCAAACACCCATTAGGCTACTAAACTCATATTCACTTCAAGGGCAAAAGCTAATTATTGTATCCACTCCTTGGCTATACGGATTTTAGTATGTAATTTTTTCTAGTGGTGCTGCAATTGATTGCAATAAAATGAGACAGCATCGATGTAGCCCATTGTGATCCTCATGGAGTAGATCCTCATGGAGGAAAGAAATAAAAACGGGGAAGGTGCTGCAGAAACCATGTCGAGCAAGAAATCCTTCCCTCGAACAGATGAGTCCTTTCTCACCATGATTACCAAAAAATGTATGAAAGGCAGAGCCCCAAAACTTCTTTATCCCTCTTCAGCTGGTGCTCCCAGTGTTCTACCCCTGCACTACAGCTGACTTAGAGCCTCCAACAGTCTCACGAGTACAGGCAGAAACATGGTGCAGACCTGGAACAGCCACCGCCGCAGTTCCCATTCACACACACAAACAGCTCTTCCCATGATAACAACCAGTGAGTCAGGTCTTATTCTTCCCAGCCTAAAACTTTTTATGTTGCATGTACATATGCACACACAAATATAAATACCTGTGTGTACGTGTGTGTATATGTATTTCCCCTAAGAGATACTTCACTTCCCATAGCAGAAAAAGACCCTGTTAAGCTGCAGAAGGGTATTCAGTGAGCCACGATTTGAGGTCTATCTTTTCTGCTGTGCCTAATGATGTGTGGGAATTCCGAACAGCAGAAGAAAACACAAAACATCTTAATAAAAAAACCTAATTCTGCTGGACTCCATGTACTAATGGGCCTCTTACCTTTAACTATTTCCTCATACACTTGAGAGAACTGAGACATGGCAAAGGACTGGCCAAAGCCCTTAAAGAGCTGGGTTACATTAAACACCTGGGCTACACTGAAGTTTCAGCAGGCGCAAGAAAAATAAAGTTGATTAAACTGAACCATGACTATGTGTTTTCCCAGTTTAAACAACTAAAAACTTGGAACATCCTTCATCCTTATGGAAACAAAAATTCCATGTAAACTCTACAGCAAAATCTAAGTTCTGGACTGGGCATGCACTTTGCTCTCAGAAATACCTCGATTCTTGCACAATCTTTTCCACAAAGGACATCGCCCTAATATAGATGTCAAAAATATGACTTGGAGCAAAGTTCAGTTGTCAGTATCCAGCACAGTTCTCGTACAGAGAATCCCAGTGAATTACGAACATGCAGACAACGGATGCAGAGAAATTGCCATGAGAAAAGATTCCTGTTTGAAAACATCACTGATCCCTAACTGTCCAAAGCTCCCGGGAGCACCTTCCAGCTGGGTACCAGGCACCTTGGAGAAAACCTGCATAGGCTACCCACGTGTCATTCTCAAGACTTCTGACTTCAGCTGACTGTCATTATGCCAGATGAAAAACAACTCAAAACCTGCAAGTTCTGTCATTGTATCCGAAAATACTAAGTAAAAACCCACCTGTTTCTCATTTTCTTCCATTCAGAAACATAAGTTAGGCAGCACTGAGGCAGGCTCAAAGTCTATGCAGTCTCTGACATACAAGACTAAGTTGCTACTTGACAATAATCTCCTTTCTATATTTTTAGATGAACACTGCTGCTATGGTGGTAATGTAGTGGTATCAGCCATGCCCGCCTAAAAAATGAGGAAATTTCACCTACTTTAAATTAGGATGGAAACCAGAATCAAAACCTCGTACTTTAAATTGTGCTCAACAGGAAAACTGGTTATGCATTTGCTGACTGCTGGTTACAGACATGACAGACTGAGATCAGGACAACTGGAGCCTCCCTATCTTCTGTATCACTCTAGTTTTTCCAGTTCATATTCCCTTAAAACTAACGGCCCAGCTGAATACTTCTGCTGTGTTGTCCAACACTTCTTGTGCACTTCTTGCTAACACTGCTAGCAACAAGACACAGCCTGCGCCACCTCCACCTCCCGCCACTTAGTGCCGAACTGCTCTGAACTCACAACCATCTCCCTATTGGAGGCCTGTTCTAAATAGTTCAGCTAAAAATGCCACTCAAAGGCATTTGTAACTCTTGGAAATATTAAATTTAGATCAGAAATCTGCATTTTTCCCCAATTCAGTAATTAAATTCAGCTAATTCTCACTTTGTTATACACTTTTTTAATGCTGTTACAGTTGCCTTTAGCCATTTCCCATCAAGAAACTGGGTTACCAGCTAGCGCTTAACACCAAAATCACATCACCACACATTCTGCACTACAGCTTAGCAGGGAAGAGAAACTCCTTTGAGATGCAGCAGGAGTGATAAGCAATACCAAACGCCTGCTTTCAGGGTATGCAGGAGGAGGCAATACACAATTTAACAGTCTCTTGAGGAAAAGGAGAAACCTGTTCTCCAGTCTGTAATGGGAAATACTTTATTTCACTTGTTTCTAAGTTATCCACATGAAAGCTAAATTCAATTTAGGTAGCTATGTCTCCTCCCTTTAGAGGATTTTATTGCAAGCCATAAAAACCTTATCAACGTCTGGTCCTGTTCTCACCTTAAGTACTTCTACTTGTTCAGCATGCCCTTATGCTACTCTTGCACTGAATGTGTCCCAGATAGCACTACCTGCCTCTACCAAAGATGTACTTTAAATAACAAAATATTGTCTTGCTACAGGAACTATCCGCATTGGAGGTTCAAGAAAAAAGGGTTTGTTACTTTTTCCTTAGATATTTGGGGCATAGCATGTCTTTTTCCTAACAGGAATATCACAGGTCTCCCTGAGGATTTTATATATGTATTTTTTTTTCTGAGGAGGATGGAAGGAAATCCACATCCATTTGCAAAGTATTTCTAGAGTGAAATCTCACAGATGATGTCAGGCAGAGTCCTTTTTCCTGTAGCATTCAAACTAATACTGCTCCTAAGGTCTTGCCCCTTTTGATACTCTATAAATGACAAACGTGATACGGGGGCATTATGATATAATGGCTTCTGATGTCTTTCAATCTGCTTCTCATAAAACACGGACATTTTCTGTACCTGTCACTCCTTCCAGTGGTGGCACACGAAGCAGCTGCGAGGCCATCCTGCTGCTGCTGGGAGCGTCGCCTCTGCTCTGCTCCTAGGGGCTGGCAGCAGTTTGGAGGCGGGAGAGGAGCTCCCTCGAGAACTCCTCATGCAAACACTAAAAATCTTCATGTTCGTAATTCTTGACTTATTGGGATGAAAGGCGCTATAAAGCTTTCAAGTCAAATATTTTTAATTAAATTTGAACATACACATGTGAGTGACACCAAGTACAAATATCAAATGAGGCTGGTGGAGAATGTTACATTGGCAAGCAAGAACCATCTACAGCAATATATTTTTTCCATATTTTGAACGCCATATTCACCCCTCTCACTTTGCAGTTACTCTGAATACAAATGTCTATCTTTCATTCCAATTCTTTCTTTTTCAATCCAAGGCCATATTTTTTCGCGTTGGTGACAGGTTGTCCAGGTAAAACAATTTGTCAATTCTTCCTTAAAGCTTTTTCAGGTGAAGCATCTTAAGTTTTCGTAAGTTACGACCACTACTAAGAGGTTGCTTTTAATCCAGTGTGGTGCACTGTAATTAACTTGATGTATATCTGAAAAAGCTCACTGTGCAGCTCTCCACAGACGCTGAGCAGCGTGTTCTTGGCGCAGCATTAGAAGCAGCATTTCCAGGCCCCTGGGACAGACATCTACCACTCTGAGCATGGCAGAGCAGTTTCTGGCTAGGGAGAAATCACCCAATAACACTATAAGACAGCTGAATGATACAGAGGATTTTAAGATATTATCATTTCGCACATAACCTCCGATCAGATGAAAAACAAATACAGAACATTTCATATTTCCTCTTAAGATACTCGGAGCTGCATTCAGTACGAGCCTGTTCTTCCAGGACTAACACCACCTCCAATATACTGGCTTCAGAATTCACCTGCCCTCGGTACGGTAACTATTTGCCAACAGAGTGATAGCAGGGAGCCCAAACAGACCACGAACATTGAAGGGGTTAGAAACCATCGCCCACCAAAAGAGGTTGGAGGATATGACTGCACACAGTTAACAAACCTTTCAAATGACAGAGCCTCAAGAGGGAACTAAGTCCTTTCCCACATCTTGTGAGGCACAACACAGTCACAGCATCTAATCGCTGCCAGAAACAATAGTTTCATCACTGAGAGAAACCTCTCAAATACACGAATATTTAGGCACTGCAGTGGATGACCAAAGGAAAGTTCATTAATGAGATCTAAGGAAAAGGTTGGGCATCTGTCAGGAATGATATACAATTAATTCTCCCTTCAAAGACAGAACTAATTATTTCTATAGTCTAATCATCCAAATTTTCTATCATTGTTATGATCAAGTTTACTAATGATTTATTAGAGTGTTTCTTCCCAACACCATTCTCATTGTGTCTTTTCTTCCCCAGATCTTAGGATTTACCAAGCCAGGCAAATCTCAGACTTTTCCATAATAAAATAAACATGAATCTTCAGAGATTATGGCCTATATACATTATAATATGTGATATTATCTGCCATATATAGCACATATATATGTATATACACACACACACACACATATATATATATATTTTTAATGCCAGTTGGGCACTGATAATTATTTGCTATGAAAAACTCTAGTGGCCACTGGCACCATTTTGCTTTATTACATTAGAAAACAAGTCGTTTCCAAGTGCTTTATTCAATTCCTCATGAATAACAAACCAGCCAACACCTCTTGCCAGCCACTGTGATTCCTGCAATCACGTTTATAATTTTTTTTTCAATCCAGCAGAAATAATTTCTTTCAACTTCTTATACTTCTCTCTTATTCTGCACTTAAGTCACCGTGCCTGAGGAATCAGATACCTTCCAACTCAGGTTGTCAGCTCTATTTAGTCAACAAGATCCTTTATGTTAATATTGTGAAAGACCAAATGGTCATTACGCAGTTCACAATTGAAAGTTTATTTAAATTTTAAGAGCTGTAGAAAAAAATGCTTATAAGTAGTAGTTGACTTTACCATTTCAATTTGCTCCCTGCTTGCTCAACTCGAGGGCCTTGCTCAACTCCTGCTAACAATCTCCTACATTCACTTTGTCACAACTTGGCAGCAGTTCTCCAAGTTTCCCTAATTCATATAAGAGTTGAGGAAGTGTCTTCCAGGACCCCAGGCCCCATGTACATCCCAGCATTTCATCACACCACATCCTTCCTTTTGCCCTGCACAAGCCCTAGGACAGATTCCACACTAGCAACATCATCTTACCAGGCCCCCGCATCTCAGCTTCTTCAGAGCCCCAACAAATTAACTTGTCTCTTCACGATGACAGAAGAAATCCAGTATTTTCTAACTAAAAAAGCCAGGTCTTATACACGCACGCTGCCACCAGAACCAGCATTGAGAGGCCTCTACAACACCAGTGCTCAGGGGACCCTCTGCTGATAACAGACCCCTCATAGACAGATAAGGAAATCTCATTTAGATGCAGAAGGGAAATGGTAGCATTTTCAACACAGGCTAACAGAAAACATCCCCCAACAATATACTGCTTAAATTCATTTTGCAACACAATTTGTAGGAAAATAAAAACAATCTTCCCCTGAGCACAGCCTCAGAGCACACACCAACGCCGGCACCTGCACGCAAAGAGATGCTGTAACTTCCACCATTGGACAAGCAGAGCCCAGCTTTTTACCTGAACCTTAAGAACAGCCCCAGACAAGCCTCTCCCCCCAGACATTATCAGATGCATCAACCTGATGCAAAAAGATCTCAGCTGAGGAGACTTTTAGATGTCAGGGACTTAGGTGAAGGGAGCACGACTTCAGAGGGCTCTGTGGTTTTAGCGGTAACGGCCTGGCAGTAAAGCATTCACAGCAAACCTTCATTTCTGAGTAACTGCTACTAACTTGCAGTTCCAAAAACACAGATTATTAGGCCTGCTAAACCTGCTAGTTCCCTTTTCTGCTCCAGCCAGTTTGTTATTTTGAGGTTACAGGGACTGGCCCACAGCAGAGCACCCCACGCCAGCACGCACGCACGAGCAGAGCCTTGCAAACTTACCCCTCCTGACAACTTAATCACCCTGACCTTGCTGCCGACGTGGGGCCCGTCTCCGGCCGCGCTGTTCGCGCGCTGCATCACAGTCCTTTTCACGCCGGGTTTCAGCTCCTGGGGCCGGGCCGGGACCGGGGCCACTCTTGGGGCCTGCGCCGTGGGCAGCGCGGCGGCCGCGGGCTTGGGCTGCAGGACCTTGGGTGATGCCTGAGGCTGACTCGGAGGTATCGTCCTCGTCTGCCTCAGCTGCTTCACCGGCTTCATGTGGTGTCCTTGGTAGTGCATATTTGCGCCAACCTGGGGGAAATCGGGGGGCTTGGGTTGCTGGAAGCTGTGCGGAACTACCATATCCTGCTTTTTAACCAGCAGTCTGTTTTTGACGTTGGGCCTGGCCTGTAGGCCCGAGTGGGGAACGTAGGGGCTGCCGTTGGCAGGGAAGTCGCAGGCCTCCTCCTCCTGCTGCCCGTAGGGCGGCTGCGCCGGCGGCTGCTGCTGCTGCTGCGCGAGGCGCTCGAGCATTTCCCGGCACCCGCCTGCTGCTGCCGCCGCAGCTCCTTCTGCTTCAGGATCTCCTCCCTCAGACGCTTCTGCTCCTCGATCTTCAGGCGGTACAACCGCGTCTCCTCATCCTCGTCCGGGTACTACAGAAGGAGAACACAAATGCAGTTGTCAAACTCTTGGCCAATGCAGAGCCGACGCAAAATAACCCTAAGTTGGTGTTTCTGAAGCTGTCACATTGGCGCAACTCTAACGAGCTTCTGAAATTATCCCTGTCGCCGGGCAATGGCTGCGAGCGACACGGATCTGCTAGCGAGGTTTAGTTGCTATTCAGTAGAGACAAACAGCTCAAATATGGGACTCAGAAATACTTCATCCTCAATGGCAAAAAAAAAAAAAAAGTCATAATAGCAGTTAAGAAATCTTATCAGAATGCTAAAAAAAAAAAAAAAAAGTCTTACAAATTGAAACTCATTTAGAAGCTACTAAAACCAATTAAACTATTAATATAATTCAAGATATCAAAATATGTTTCAAATGGAAAGTAACAATATGGAGGCAACCCACTGTCACATAGGTTTTATCTTGCTCTTTTCTGACAAAGTAACAAAAGGTAGGATGGTAAATGACCTGAAAGGCCCTGATTAGAACTATTGATTTTTCTCACAGAATTTTCAGCCTGATCTCAAACTCATTTGTCACACAATAATTGGTTATAATGAACAGCACAAGTCAATCTCTCTGACCTTGAACTCATGCACTCTCTCCAGAATCAAAATGTTGCCAAATGCAGTGGTGGAATATTAATGGTATACTGAGAATGCCTTTAATATTCCAGCCCTAGACCCTTCTGAAAGTATTATATATTATCAAATAACCTTTCTGCAGCTCATTCAACTTTGGCCAAAAAGGCTCTTATGAAAAGCTGTGTGAAACAGATAGGGTCAAGGAAATGCAAATTCTCCCCATCCTGGAAAAGAAACCAAATTGCTCTAGTGGTACAATCAGATGCGTACATATACATAGACATGTGTGTGTGTATACTGAATTATAAAGTATAATTTTTCACAAATTTTATTTTCTGCAATAAAAGATTTCTCATCAGTCTGTACAGTTCTCCAGTTAAAATTTTGACAGATGAACATTCTCTCTTAAGTAAATATACTGATTGCCCCCCGTAGGAATAGGCTCTTAAGTTAACTTTGCATTTTGGTAAATTACGGAATAAATGATGCTAAAACATTTCTGAAAAACTGATATAGCAATGAGCAGTTATTCACCTTGCAGTAACCAAGGCTCAAACTTCTGTCCTTTTTTTGCAGGAGTTTGGCCCCAATGTACAAGAAAACCCCTTTTTTTATTTTTATTTTTTTTTTAAATTCAAGCATCTTTTACTCCTAAAATCTTGCAGAATCCTTCCAAAGATAGGGTTAGAGTAGTAGTCCAGATCTGACCATACTGTTGGGTCACAGATATATAACGGCTATAGGAGCAGCATTGTGGAATGCAAACACACAAGTCTTGACCATTTTTCTCCTCCTGGTCCCTATCCACAGGGATTACTCCCATGGTAACTAAGGAATAGCTAAATGTCTCATACTAGAAGTGTGTCTAAACAATTGCTGAAATACAACTTCAATAAAACTGTTTTTTTTTTTTTTTGTAATATGGGATATACATATGAGGTCTGTCCTTTCCAGAGAATGCTTCGTACACCAAAAACTTCTGGATTTTCTGTATAGTTTTCAGGCTAGGATTATGGTGATTAATGACTATGAGGATTAGAGTATGGGTCTTAGGTAAATGGTAACAGGAACACACTGTGCAAACTAAAAAGAGGGGCAGTGAAGGAAAGAGAACACTGAAGTATTTAACCTGAGGGTAAAAACTAGAGATTTTGGAGTATAGGAAGAATAAGACCCTTCAGAAATACACTAAAAAAGCACAGAGCTCAAATACAGCTAGCTAGGTTAAGAAAACACAAGCAAATTCCAGATTGAAGAAGAATCCTGAGTATTATGTAGATCCTGATGCCATGAATAAAAGTTTCGGACACTTTCAAAGCCAGCAAATATCTCACAATTACTGAAACAGTCCAAATAGAAAACCTGTTTCATTTAACTTAATAAATCAATGTATTCACTTGTTTTATCTAAGCGGGTTTGACAGATGTCAGTGAGTCAGTACCAAGTTTACCTAGAGACAGCGATGCAGTATCTTTTTCCTTAGAGTCAAATGAAAGGTGCCAATATTTGCAAGAATCTGCATAAGACCAGTTTGGCCAGCTGCCCTTTATCACCAGGGAACTGTCTGCTTATATCATTATCTAACCAGTTCTGAATGAGTGGCAAGGTACAAAACGCTCACTTGAAGGCCACGTAAATAGCAGTTCTTTGTGGTACTACTGGGTCTTCTGAGCAGCCCAGGAATGAACATCCTGAGGGGCTGAGACCAACACATCCATGTAGCCCCTCTTGGATCTAGCTGATCTGCACTAATAGCACTAGCACCAAACACAGGAGACTGACAAACTGTACTACCAGTATATATGGAGTTAGTCAACTTGATCTCAAATCTCATTTTGAATTTTTTCTTTCAGCAACTCAACTCAATACTTCCGACGATTAATTTGGATACTATGAACTCAAGCCTTTCTTAAAGGGTCTGCTTTGAAATCAAGAGCAAAGAGCTCTGAGGTCCTGTGAACTAAGCTGCTAATCTTACAAGGTTGCCACAGATCAGCCCATTAACAGGATAACTAGAACTAAACCCTTCCTCTCCAAGGAAGTTGCTACTACTGCTAAGTCCTCAGTAAATACCCTTGCCACCAAAGGAAGATCAAAGAGGATAAAGAACTCTTTGCTCATTAACAAAATATTTGCATTCGGAGTCAGATTTGATAGGAACAACAACCCAACAGTAAAGATACAGAAGGGATGGCAAACTCCTCGCTGAGATGAGCTCAGTGGTAATTAAAGGTCATCAGCTTCAGGAGCACTTCTCCTGTGTCATTAGGTGCTTCACCAGATAAGGACAAGGGAAATGCACAGTAGGCTGGATCAGGACTGGAGTGGTCTGCAATACCTACTGTTAATGGTTTTCACCCCATTACTTTAATAAGTCCAGGACAGATTCTCCATGTTGTACATGTCTCCTCTTTCTAGGGAAGGCTACAGCACACACGGGCAGAGATGCAATGTTCGAAGTTTCATCTGTATTTGAACAGCTCTTAAACAAAAGATATTTCATTATGGTTTGGAGGGAAGACCAAACTTCAGCTACAGGTTTTTCTTCCACCTTAAAGTTTTAACATTATGGAAAGTGCCAAAAAAATTAAGTGCAAGAGGCTGCTTTTCTGAGTCCAGCTAAAGAGTAACAGCAAGAGCAGCAACAGCTCTAGAACATCCTCAATGTAGGAGGGCTTAGAATGGCACTGTTGAGCTCAAAAGCTCACAAGGGTTTCCCGAGGCTTGCAGGTTTTATTACTAGTCACCAAAACTAAATGCAGAGCAACACAATTTGAATAGTGCAGGTATTTGGGCTTCCTATCAAGGAGCAAAAAAGGAACTGTGCAGCCAGACTGACCTGTGTCCCTAAGCAGGACGGGCATGAGGACAGAGGGGAGGCCTCCCATGGAAACTGCCACTTGAAACAGTTTGGTCTGTGGCATATACACATGGACCCATGTGTTTAGCACATTTGCAGTTGGCTTGTTTTTCAGTTGTAATTTTATAAATAGGAGGGGCTAGAATCTTTTGTCCCAAATTCCTGACAAGTCTTTATAAAAAATATGAATCTAAATTATAGCATTTCACTGCTTGCATTCAAAACCACAAATTATCCTAAATAAAAACATCTAAATACATGCTACACACTTCATATAACAGCTCCTGCAGCCCTAAGAGGGCATGGGTTATCCTACTAAACGTAGGGGATGTACATCTTGGACAAACAGAAAAAAAAGAGTTAAGAAAAGGGTTACTTTGAGAAGCACTCTGCCCTCCTGCCATCTTCTAACTGCAAAAAGACTGTAGTAAGATGGACTCTCTAAACACAAGACAATACGCATCATTATTAAAATCTGAAAAATAAATCTATTCCAACCACAGAACCCCCAGATTTAGACACCTTTTTCAGGCAGTTAATTTCTAGAAATATAAAGACATTCAGATAACATTTGCTCAATAACCTAACCTAGCACTTATTTTATGTACTGCAAGCACCATAAAATAAACCCCACCAAGGTTAAACTCAACAACACAACTTCAACATTCACTGCACTTGGGAGAATGAAATACAAGGGTAAATATTTTGCTGGCCTGCACTGCAATATGTGGCAACACTAGTATACCTGGGACGTGAACCAATTCTCCATTAATTTCCCTCCTTTTCCAAGTTCCAGTATCTCATTTTTTTCTGAAGAACTTGACATCACCTTTCTATGCCCCCTATTTTTTATTAACACAAAAGTGCTTAATATTGGCTTAATTCTTCTCATCCTAAACTAGCCTCAATATGTGCAGAATTAGGCTAACAGCCACCTCCCATCTTTCCCACATTTCCCAAAACGAAACAAGATATTGAAAAATAATTGGCTGTGTTTATAGAATAGCTGTTGAGAGGCAGCATTTTGCAGCCTCCAAGGAATCAAGTCTCTGGTATACTATTAAGGAAGCTCATTTATAGCTTTTATCTTCTAGTCACTGAGGCTGCAATCTTCTAAGATAGCAGAATTTTGAAAGTGAGAGAAAGCTTGTAATATGTAACTTTGATATTCTTTGCAGTTCCTGAAAGCCACAGTTCTCAAAAATACAGTCAAGGCTCTTCAGGAAGAAGGATGAAAAAAGACAAAAATTAAGTCGTAAGTTTTCCACTTGAAGACACTTGCAAAAGGACCTAAGTCAGTTATGTGCAATACAGATAGAAAAGGACAATAAAATTTAAACTGTTTCTCATCTTTTTAGAGAAAAAAAAAAAGGCAATATGAACTTAGCTAAAAAAAATCCATGCGAAATAGATATCAAAACTTGTTTCCAAAGATAGCCTTGCCATAGAAATAAAAAGGAAGCTTAATTTTGTAAAACTAAGACATCACACGAATGTCATTATTTAAGGTTGGTTAGGATACGATTAGGTTTCGTAATTCTAATTTCTAAAATCAGAAGGTTAGATCAGGTTAAGATATGTTTATAACTTAAAACGGACAGCATAAAATGCCTGGTTTTGTATTTTTTTCAAAATTGATTTGATTAAGAACAAAAAAAAAAAAAATAGTTCGCTTGTCTAAACACTGGCAGAGATATTTCAGGACTAATTCCTTACATCTCATATGCCTAAGATATGAAAGAACTAGAAAATGTTTTAGACAGTGAGGCCCCTGTCTGCTTTGCATAGGGTTACAAAACTTACCCATGCTAATGGCCTGAAAGACAGAGACTTCTATGAGGTATGGCATTTTCTATGACTACACTATTCTGAGAGACTAAACTGAGGAGAAAGGGATTACTTAAGTCATTTTTGGAAAGAAAAAAAATTAAAGCTGAAATAAGGGTTTTTTTCTTTCCTGTGCACAGTGGAAGTGCATGCACAGGAGGTCAAACACTGCTAGCTATGGATTTTTTTTTGTGCCTCATTTATGGAAATTAGGGATGGTCAAAGCGAATTCATGAACAGGATGTGAAGCTAATAACCAGCAGCTTAAAGGGAAGCAAGTCTTATCACAACTAAAGCTTCCAACAGTTGTCAAAAGAAACCTGGTCCTTGAGGCAACATTCATGGTCAGCTGAACTATAAAGTCTTGGAGCTCTGCTCAGAACAACCTGACACGCAGAAGCTGTATGGGATTTGTCTGGTAACCATCGTGCTCCTTGTTCAGTATTAACAGCCCCACCAGTGCGATCCCGTCCCCCTGCGCTCACATTAAAAGCACCCATGGAGTCTTCTCTAGTGTCCCAGAGCACCTGCCCAGGAAGCAGCCACCTGTTGACCCAGGCACCTTTTTTTTATTGTGCAGACTACTGGCAAACAAAATGACAACTTCTCTTCCAAAACGGAAAACTTAAGAGCATTTCCTACTTTCCTCAGATTAGGGGTCAGTCCAAAATGTTGTGCAAGAGAGGCATCTCCTACAACAGCA
>NW_010579832.1:51284-91595 GCF_000705375.1 Tinamus guttatus | reverse complement strand
TGCTGGAAGTCCGGAGGGCCCTGCCGACAGGAGAGAACCAACACTGAGACATGCAGGAATTTACTTTGTTTTTTTCCCAAAAAGCACAACTGATTTAGGAGTTACCTCCTAAAAATCTCTAAGTATTGGCAGTCCTTACCAAGCTCTTCTTTCACACTGGAAGAGATATTAAATACTGAGCTTAGTATCTTGAAATGAATTCTCAATGTTTTAATAATCACTAGCACCACAGGAATGCCATTTCTTCTCAGGCTTACTGAAATCCATGCAACTATTGACCTTCTTTTGCATAAACCCAAAAAAAAATTCTAAATGTCTACTTTAGAAAGCATTTCTGACATTTATCTTCTTAAACCGGGCTATTCTTTACCATCTACTTAGTATAACCTAAGCTACAGAAATGAAGCAGCTTTACCCAGAAATGAAAAAAGAAACAGCACCCAGAAAATTAAAAAAATAATCTTTCAAGATAATAACAGGAGAGCACTTCTGTCAATTCACAACATAAGCATCTGAAGAATTACAAAAGGGTTACAAAATCATCTTCCCTTTATATATTGCAGGAGAGCAGTATCTTAATTCAAAGGCAGACGTATGCAGAAGACATGCTTTATTCAGTAATTTATGCAATTACCGTTTTTCTTTTATATCAAAAGCTGACAAAATATTTTAGTACCCTCTGCTAACTGAAAGAAACTGCGCCTCGCAAATCACCATGTTCACAGCACTCCCCTATTATGTGCAAGTAAATCAAACAAGCGATCAACACAACCTAAGAACATCTTGTTTTCTACCTTACATGAATTTTGAAACGGTGGTGGCACCCGTTCTGTCTACATCTGATATTCACCAGCTGCGTAGAACATGCCCTTGCTAAAAACAAGCTTTTCAAAACAGATTTAAGAAGAAACACTCCTGCTCTACTGAAACATGGCCATTGGCAAAGGATCAAACAACCGAGTTAACGGTGCTTCACTATCTATTTATTGAGCTGCCCTAAGCAGGAGCGCGTACACACAGCAAGGCAGCATGTCCTGGTTTACAGCCTCAGTGCAGGTGTCCCTCATAACTGAATTTCAGTAGTAAATTATGGCCACGCAGTGACAATATCCAATCATTTCGCCATGTTTCAGGCATTTAATAAAATCCTGAAGCAGCATGACAGAATTAGGAAGTGGAACGAGTCAGGGTGATGTGTGTTCATGGGCATGGTCTTTCTTGACAGGAGCCTGCTCCATGCTGCAATACAGGGTTAATAACATTAAGTGCGCTTAACTTGGGCATAGGAGATAACCAAATAAACAACAAAAATGAAGTCAAGAAGAGAAAATATCCTAAAATGAAAAACCAAAATCCTCTTAAAATGAAATCATTAACACCACCAGCACTGAAGCTTACACTTTATCTCCATGTAAGGGAGACCTCCAATATCCACGTACCATATATTAGATCCGCAAATACTTTTAATGCAAAGCCTTTAGCATTTTAGCAAAAGAACTTCCTCACACAGCAGCAGCAGGTATTTGTCCTGGAAACTGAAGTCTGGGGAAGCCAAAGCTGCTCCACACCCTCCATCAATAGTTCCAGCCATGACTTACAAGGACCAAAGGCAAGAGAGTCACTGAGGATCTCCATCTATTATATCTCCTTGGCCTCTCTGAAATTGCCTAAATGGAGATACTGAGATACTAACACCTCTGATTTCGAAACAAGACTAAGACTACTAATTTTATGCCACTACAGAGCCACCAAGTGTGAACGCTTTATCACTCCTACACATTCAACGATCTCTATTCCATCACCAGTGTCCTCAGCCGTCCCGTCTCCCACAGCTATTTAGTGGAAAAACATCATTTTACAGTCAAGCCGACGGTCCTCATAACGTACATACTATTTGCAGGCGCATCTGCTACACTTCTGCAGGCGACCACCGCCGGGCACAAAACATGGTGGCCACCTCAGAGAAGCGACTGGCGGGCAGCCTGGTGGGTGCAGGCCCCGCGGCGCCCACACGACCGCAGCGGCCTCACGCACGAGCGGCCAGAGGCACCTTCACACAACCAGTACTTAGTTAGGTGGTTATTACTTTTTCAGCGCAAAATGCAACTGAGGCAGGGAGGGAAACTCACTCAGTAGGGCAGTTTTCACAGGAGACAGTTTTTATCTTGCAGCTCATTTGTGGCCTTAGCCACCCGAGCACGTCCCACAGGCAGAAAGGGGCCCACAGGGGCAGCCTGGTGCTTCCTGGTTTTTGGATGCTTCACTTGGAAATGAATTTGTATCTCTAGTCACAATATACACGCCAACATACATGCCTTCAACCCCAAACGGCATTATGGGGACCACGATCCCCTCTGCCTGCTTCCTGCAAAGCTCAACACGTTCTGTCCCAGGCCGAGCCACCGATCCTCACCCACCTCTCACTCCTAACATCATTACACACAGGTCTGGCTTAGAGGATATCAAGTGTCTCCACTCCAATTCCCCAAAACAGCAGCCCAGTTTGAAGCATCTCCCTTAATATCTGTTCCTTGCCCAGTTAAATCACTGTCCTCTCTTGATCCTGCTTGCTTTTAGATGTATCCTCTCACCTTGCCCCTTCTCCAGCTCTGCCCACTGGTCCTTAGCCCCTGCTTGGGACCAGCTTCCCAACGCCCAAGTGGCCGTCTTGTCTTGGGGCCACTGGGCACGAACTCCCATTTGACTCAGCCTCGGCTCTAGTGAGAGAAGGCAAACATGAAAAAGTCTCTAATTTTCTATTTTTTACCCACAATCAAGTTCTAACCCAGATCCAGCCTCTCTTAACTGTGCAGGCAATTTCCTCTTAGTGGTTAGTGAAGGCAAATTCCTCTTTCTTGTCAGCAGAAAAGGAGCTAATGAGAGTGCAGAATCAAAAAAAGATCCTTTACCTTTTTTTTTTTTTTTTTCCTCCTCCTTCCCCTCTCTTCACATTTCTGTTTTTTAACGACACTATTTCTCATAACAGCTTCCCTCTCTCCTGCCAGCCCTTCTCCTCATTATTATGCCCAGGCCCCATCTCTTCCCAAAGCAGCCCTGAACTGCGAATGCACAGAAAAGTCCTGCCGAGTTCCACGCAGTCTGGGCTCTCGTGTCCTGAAACCGCCTCAGCACGGCCAAACTCAGGCTTTGTTTTCCTTGAAAAAATGACAGCTATAGACCATGCAAAACACAACTTCTAAATAACTCACTTGGGGCAAAACGGTATTTTTTCCTGCAGCTTCAGTCTCAGAAGAAAAACATTTGGAAAATTTCAACCAAAACAATCTGGAGAGAGGCAGACGAGCAGCACAGCCCATCTCGGCTCAAACCACAGTGGTGTGGTGTACTGCACACCCCGAGAGCAGCCCTGCACTTCCCATCATAAGGAAACTTTAAACCCTTATGAAAGCAGCTTCGGTACAATTTATAACTGAATAACATGCAGTTAATTCAGATCTAAGAAAGGGCACCCTCACTAAAATGAGATAATAGTTTACAACCAGTAAGGTACTTCACTGTATGAAAAAAACAAAAGAAAACAAAATCAGCAATACTGATTTGGAGCTCCCTTCAGTACCAAAGGTGGCCATCTGGCTTAATTTAAGATGCAGTTTTTAACCATCCGCTCAACTACCTAACACCTCTTCAGTAAAAATAACAATTATCCAAGTGGAAAGCATTTTTTAAAAGTGCAAACTAGTTATTATTCTTACAATAAAAGTATACAATTGCAAGCAGTATGCCTGAAATTAGACAGATTTTGTAAACTATAATGTCAGATACTTAACTTATTTGGGTATAAAGGTGATTTTATTTTTTGATACTTAATTTTATTTATTTACTTTTTTCCTTCTCTCATCCCCAAAGCTGCATTCAAAATGCTTTAAAAAGCACTAAATTTGCAAGAACTTACAATAAAAGTATACAATTGCAAGCAGTATGCCTGAAATTAGACAGATTTTGTAAACTATAATGTCAGATACTTAACTTATTTGGGTATAAAGGTGATTTTATTTTTTGATACTTAATTTTATTTATTTACTTTTTTCCTTCTCTCATCCCCAAAGCTGCATTCAAAATGCTTTAAAAAGCACTAAATTTGCAAGAATAAATTCTCCACAAGATGCATTAAAAATAGCTTTCTACTCTCGTTTCGTTGGTATCGCATATCACACAAGTAAGTATGCCCTACAGCAGAAGTTTGACTGAAAATAACTCCACAATGGTCCAACAAAACAAGAAAGAGTATTTCAAGTCTGTAGCTCTTCCTATTCACCTCTCCCTTCACAATTATGAGTTCTGCTTTTTGGTTAATGTCTTCCGAGATTCTAGTTATCCTTTGAAGCTACCAAGTTTTTAGAGCTTGCAAAGATTGTCCAGTCTTGAAGCCACCTCCACTTTTCCATTTTGCGGTAAAACACCATGAAGATCCTACAAGATCACGAGCTGTTACCGTCAGGACTCGCTAACACTGCAGTGTCAGCTCTGGTACCTAAAGCAAAGTCCCATCCCTACCAGGGCAGTTATTCTGCGCACAGTGGAACTTTTTATTCTCTTTCAATCCAGAAGTTTCAAAGTGGGGAAACTACAGAAAATATTGTTGATATAAATCATACCCCGGTAAAAGGCCACACTGCACATGCAATTAGATGCCATTAAGAAATGTCCACTTATGTTTTGTCACTTACAGAATTTAACTTTATGAATATGGCATTTTGAAGAACTAATAAAATATTATGAATAATCACATTTCTTGGCTGATAACTAAAGGACAATCATGCAAAGTCAATTGCAGAGACAGCTGTCATTTGCAGAAAAATGAATTACAAATATTTGCTTCTAAAAAAGAACTCATGAGTTTGATTCTTTCCCTTCTAACACCAGTGAAAGACTGTCATTTTTTTTTTAAAACAGGTTTTGCTTCTGAACAAAAAGTGCAATAAAATTCCATCCCTGTACTACAGCAATATGGGTAGGAAAAGGCTTGTACTTTCAAATTTTACACTGCCAATGGCTTTCTTTAAATGTAATTTCAAGACAGATTCTGACAGGAATGTGTGTGATGGGCTGATTCCAAATTCTACATATAAAACTTAATTCTATAAATGCCAACCAGAGCTATTACTTCCAGACTTAAATGAACTTAGCTTTCTGGGAAACAAGCAACATTTGGTGAATTTAAGTTATAAGGCACTCGCTTATTACCCGAAACACCATTATATCTATATATTTTCGATTTGTGGAGATACCAAAGCATCACAGCTTCAACTTCTAATTAAAAACAGACTGTAATTGTGTCAAAAATATAAGCTTAAAGTTTTTGATTTTTGATTGTTTTTATCATTAACATCACACTCTTTCTCCAGCAAGTACTTGCTGCTAGGAAGCCCCAACTGCATTTTGGTATTTTGTAGGAAAGGCCACACGGAGCTATTTACCTTCAAAAATTAATGGAGAGCAGGTGCAAAAGCCAGTTTTCGTAATGGCCTGTTTTTGATAGAATAAGCATACTGTAACACAGCTCCATAAAAATCTCTATATGCACAGTAGTTACTTCCATTTTTCATGGTTTTGCTATCCGGACAGCTTCAAATTACAACCAACTATTCAGTAAACACATTAAACACATCAACTAAGGCTCCTAACAAAAAATAATTTTAACTATCACTTGACCATTACTGCTGCTTGTGGGAAACTTGGTAATACTTACTAAAACACACGGACTTCAAAATATATTTATTTAAATTAACAGATTTCAGCTAAATTAATGGGGGACTCTTGCAAGTTCACGTAATTAGTCAAGTTCTAAAGTTTCACCCAAGATTGGAGCCAGTTGTCATGCTGGAGAAAAGGACAAAAATAGTGCTGCAACTTTGCAGTGAGATGTTACATATGTGGATCGGATTAATGCAGATGTTTCCAGGGATTTAGTGGCCAGACTTCCATATGGGACTGATACGGTAAAGAGCAGACAGCAACATTTTGGAAGTGTCCTCTCCCTGTTATCCCACTGATTATTAACACGAGTGCACCAAATAGCAAGGAAGGAAAATCCCCAAATGGCACTTTTACTTATATTTAAATTATTTAAATATATGATCCCAGTATAATTTTACTTTGAAACATTTAAAATCTGTTTCATGTTTTTAAATGCAAGGACTTAGGTCAAGAAAGAAATTGCATCGGAAATGAGGCTGTGCATGGATCTCCAAAGAGACCGCGATCGTGGACGTTTCAGAAGTCCTTAAAAGTCCAACATATCTGCACCCTGAAGTGCTGCTGACAGGTATTTTATTGTCTCAAATCTTTAATTTTGCAAAGTGTACTCTGACAAAAAGAAAAAATAATCCATCCACTCCTCCTCTTCCACCTACTATCACTTTGAGCACCTCAGATTGACATAGTTACACAGTTCCATGCTCCTGCAGGTTATGCAATTTCCCTTTTTACTAGCTTTCATTATTCAATAAGGCCTAACTTACACATTATCAATCACTTTGGAAAATAAAAAACACACGCAATGCAAACTTGTGTCTACAATTCATGAGTTATGAATAGCTCATTGAACATGACTTTCACACACCCGAGGCAATCCCACCTTCTGAAAGAACACGAGATAAGGTTACTTTAATCCTTTCAAAGAACTGCACTATTTTGCCTTCCTTTTATCCCTTTAAATATCCTTCCTAGTTAAGAAATTAACATTCTCTCTCGTACAATTCTTACACAAATTGTACTTTTACTTTTCTGCATCTCTTGTTAATTACATGATGTTATCTCCAATAATCTATTCATGAAGCACAGATAACTTTGGTTACCAGTAAAAGGGAAAACTTAGCATAAATTGCTTAGCACAAAGTTAATCTTATAAAGCAAGGAATAAAGAGGATCTAACAGCTATTATATGACTTATCAGCTTCTCTAAAAGGGTCACTCTACTTTTTTTTCCATGAGACTAATTAAATACCTTAACAATGTCATTGAAACTTCATGAATCTTTCAATAAATTACACCCAGCCTCTACAACATGTTTTCATTTATTAATCTCACTTAAAATGCAAAGAGCTGGGAGAACCCCATTGACAGTTAAGCAGGGCCACTCAGTTAATTCTTATTATGGTTTAAATGCAAAGAATAATGACCACTGTAACCTATGACAATTAAAACTAAAGCCATCTGTCACAGGATGTTAATCCTCTTATTTCAGCAGCTACTAGACTTTTTGAAAAGCTCTCCTAAAATGCCCACCTTCCAGAGCAAAGACCTGACTTGTCATCCTCTTGTGTGAGAAGCTTGTGCGAATACAGTTCAAAAATTTTATGCAGAAATGCAAAATTTTATGCAAAAACCGGCTGTACACACCAAACTTCATCTCACACCAGTTTCATAGAGCTCTCATTTACTGCCTGTAGTATATAGAAAAAGAACGATTTAGTGATGTTTTTATAATTTAACACAGTCTGGTATTTCCTTAGGCATAAGGTCTCAGTGCCCCAGTCACCTCCCTGTGATGCCTATGATGTATACATTTCATCAAGGTGAAAGAAAACATACGATTTTCCTGATGGAATCAGGATTTTAAGTAGACCCTATATAAAACTTCACTCTTCAAATACATTTCTTCAAGAAAAACAAAAATTAAGAGTTCGAAGCAAGAAATCATCACTGTTATAAAACTCAAGACACTGAATACAAACCACCCAGCTGTGTCTTTCCAAAGCTCCTGGGATGCCGTTTCTGAAAATAAAACTGATGGTTCAGGTAAGTGGACAGCACAGATCCTGGCATTACAGACGGATTCCATTGGGAGAGCAGGTTGAAAGAGCTTTATGAAACAGCTCTATGAAGAGCTGCTTCAAAGCACCTCCCTGGGGCTCTGGGAGCTGGTGTGGACAAGAGTGCCCATTCCTCTCTGGTACCTTCTCTCGCTTTCTAAGGTTAAATACAATACAGAAATACCACAAAACACTAACTGGGGAACTGGCATAACAGAGTGCCAGAAACATGAGCTGTCTCTCAAGGGATTTTCCTCATCGTCTGAAAGACAATAAAATCTTTCTGGATACGTTTGTGCTGAAAATGATGGTTTAATTAGGACCCTATAAATAATTAGGGTCCCAAGCAAAAGTATGGAAGACTCAAGACATCATCCACTTGCAGAACTATTGGGATAAAACTCCTACAAAAGCTGTATCTTATCCTTAGACTTGAGACTATTGCATGGCAGCCTTTTACAATGCCTATTGACCTAGTGCATCTTGGTGACCTGCAAGTCACTGACTATTAGAAACAGAACTTGAAGAGGCCAAAACTAACCTGGGGCATGAATATCAAATTCAGGATTTCTATATTACACTCCAAGATTGAGAGCAGTTATAGTGGTTTAAAAATAATCTGAGAACCCCAACATAAATACTTGCGACTTGGGAATGATGCTTCTCCCTTCAATTAAAAAAGCCTAGAATGCCATAAAAAAAACTTTACAGAAGACTGAAGATTAAAACTGCTGCTAATCTGGACTTTGATCTGTATTAGAAAATGCTATTTCGGACCTATTTTGCAGCTATATTACATAATTCCCAATTTACAATTCTGAGAGGAAATTTCACTCTGCAGCTGCTCTCCGTATCCTTGACCTTGCCTGCTCTGCGTGACCTAGTGAGCACGTTACACCCCCAGGGCTCCCCTTGAGCCGGTAGCTCCTGCTCATGTGCTGAGTGGAAAGGCCAAACTTGCCTTTTTGGGGGGACATTCTACAATCAAGCTACAGAATTTCTTAAAATTAGCTCAGTTTACTCTAAACTCCAGTATCCTATAATGAAGGAGACATTTTTCCCTCTACATTCAAAGCTAAATAGCAAGAACTGCGGGTGCAGAAGATTAATAAGTATTAGTGGACAGATAGTTTTTTTTTTTTTCCACTGTCATGGTACAAATGGACTGAATCGTCTTTTAAAGGACAGCTCAGTTAAAATCACTTAAGACAATTATACTTTCACCTAGAACCCTGTGATGTTAAAACACATATTTCTGTTCTTCATTCAGTATTTAAGCACTAGTTTAGCCTTACTGCAATGGAGTAAGAAGAGTCAATTCTATAATATTTTAACGGATTTCTTCAGGAGTCTTCAGGAGACTTTTGCTAAAAGTCTCTCTTAATGGTGTCCAATGGCTATATACCTACATGTTTAATACCTTTTTCCTCCAGCCTTGATGAAATTTTATGCTTTGCTCATAAGGCTTAAAAAAAAAAGTTTTAACTACATTCATCCAAATATATCAAAATCAATTAGCAGGTAATAAAGGTGAGACTGAACTGAGAAAGTCTGATGTCATTAACACAGGAAAAAAAGACAAGAAAACCCCCACAAAAATCTGCAATCCAGTTTCCTCAGCAGTCTTAAACAGAAATTACTGAACATGAAGTAACAAAAAACTATAAAATAAACACATTTTTTCTGTTTGATTCTCGTATCTATGGAGCCCACGCAAAGCGGAGCTAGCACGACAAGTTAAAGGGTTACTGCATTTAGCAATATTTCTCTCTTCTTTAATAGCTGTTACCATCATGTTTAGCTGCTGCTGCTGCTCCTCTTGCAGATGGGAATTCATTGATATGATTAAATTTGATGGTATGATAATGTATGGTAATCGTGATTAATCAGAAGCCCACTAGCAAACGGAGGATGTTGGGTATTATGTCACCTGCATTTTAAACCGCATTCCCTCTATGCCAGCCTGACAATATTTGACAGCTGGAGGGATCTCATGCTGCATCTGCTCGCTATGACTTATAGATCTGCTAAGAGCAAAGGCCCGTCATTCCTCCACTACCTTAAGTCTGTAATTATAGAGCTTTGCAGACGAGTTGTGAAAACAGTGTTTGGAAGGAGAGCTTGCTGCTAGCTGCCGAGCAAGCTCGTGCCCACATCTGCAAGGACTATAATCTGAAAGAAATGTAATTTGATGCAGCAGCCTCATTCGAACATGATTTGCATGAAATGCTGTATAAGGCACTATCCAAGAAATGCCAATCAACAGCACCTGATACCACGTAGCCTGGTAAATGAAAACAAAACGCTTTCTCCACTACCTGTGAACTGCTACACAGTAAGAGAGTGATAATGTCATTTACTGTTACTCATTATAGTAAAGCCATAGCTAAAGCAGAATAATTGTGAGGAAGCAGGAGAGTCATTTTCATGAGCAGCTTTTCATTTAACCTAACAGTTTGCCTCCTATACGCATACTGTGGCAAACGCCTAATAGTGATGGTTACTAAAGAGCAGTTCAAAATGGGCGTATGCAGCTACTGGACTGGTTAAATTGTCCTTGCTAGGAGCAGTGCAGAATAAGAACCAAGATCTGTGCAGCAGTTGCTAAAACCCCTTTACCTCTAGCAACGCATGGCTGAATTTGAAATGGTGTAAAATTCACAGCTCCTTTTTTTTTTTTTTTTCCCCACAATAAAAAATAAACCCTTTTCCAATGAGTTTTGTTCTCTAAAACGCTGCAATTTTGTGTTTCCACATGCTGCAAGGGATGTTTATGCAGAGACACAGCCACGGGCACACTGCAAAATCCAAGCTGCTCAATCTGCTAAAACCCGGTCTTAGGCTGAGCCAAGTTAGCCCAAGGCCCTCACTGGAGAGAAAAAGGGTGGGGAAAAACACCCAAATAGCTTTCCAACATGTATTTTATAATTTATATAGTACAAATACAGTGTTTGTCTGGGATCTTTTTCAAGAAAGTGGCAAATGAAGGCCAGGTTGTAGGAAGGGGGGTTAACGGCTCACGGCTGCTGCTCACTGCAGAGCTCACAGCAATGACAGGGCAGCTCCTTAGAAACCTCCCAGGGATGCAAACGCACACAGGGTGTTTAAAACACTCCACGTAATACTTGGAAGCTCGAATTTGTCAGAGTTGAGGTTTCAGACATGGCTCAAAACTAGAATCAAATAGCATCAAAGCCCGTAACCAACCTCGGTTTAAGGTTGGTCAAAAGCCTGGAGATCAAATTGAAAATACATTGGAAAAGAATACAAAATATTTACTAAGGGGGACGGGTAACAATTTAAGAACAATTAGAATATTCTTATGAAGAAAAATTATTTTGAAAGGAAATGGGAGAGGCAAGTTCCAGACAGAAATCACAAAAACCCCTTAAGAACAGAA
Source organism: Tinamus guttatus (assembly GCF_000705375.1). Next base: position 80,420 of record NW_010579832.1, on the reverse strand, counting down.
AAGACACAAGGCATCACACAGTTGCAAGGTCTTGAAGACAATTTGCTCTATTAAATTCTTATTTTATGAATACTAAATAAACAAAGAATTTATATGGTAAATTGATTTTTTAGATTTGAATATAACAGTTATTTGAAAGATACACTGCGCACTAAGGTGTTGCAGGAAAGAGAAGTTCTGTGCATTAAGAGAGAAAAGTTTTCTTAACGTGAAGCTCTCGGGCAGGCACTAAAGCAATTTTAGTCTGTGCCACTTCAGACCATTCCTAGTTTCGAGGTGTCCAACTCCGGCTGATCACAGCTGGGAACGGACACCTGCCCGGCTGCCTTTAGCAACACGAGGTTCTCCAGCACTTCCTCCTCCTTCCAAACACCCCATTCCCACCCCTGGTTTGGATGGTCGGGATCGTCCCTGTTTCTGTTCGGGGAGTTCTGACAGCAGAATGCTGTCACACTCTGTCCCAAACCACGTGTAGGGCACGTTCGTGTGCTCTTTCTTCAGGACATAGGAAGAGCAATCACACATATGATAGAATGTAGAGCAATCTGAAAATGACTGCAATGTTAAGTTAAATAAAAATCAAATGATTTTTAAAGAAAAAAAATAAAGCTTTTCCTTAGGCAAATGCTAAACATTTAGGAGGCAGAATGTGCTGGAGGAATTACATATGGGATTAAAAAGAAAGAAATCACGATCATCAACTTAGCACAAGAAAATTACTGGTGGAAAAAAAACAGTAATTTTGCCAATTTCATATTAAGGAAGGACTTGGCCTGTGCTGTATAACAGTCAGTTAACAGCAGCTTAGATACAAAGGAAGTGTTTTAAAAACCTTTTGCATTTTTCCTTTTTTTCTCCCCTTATTTCTCCCTCTTCATTAAAATGTAGCAACTGAAGGAGAAATGAGCCTAGACAGCAGGGGTAGGGACCACAGTCCTGAGGCTGCAGCTTAGGGACCTGGCCTCGACCACAAGCAAAAGCCAATCCCTTGGTCAGAAAAGGTGTGACAAATTCAGAAATGTCACCAACTGCTTGGGAATAAAGGCTTCAATCACGTTGCTTCCAACAGACCTGTCCCGCAAGTAGATGATTATCTGCAAAATGCCAGTCGTGACATCAAGGCAGCAACTCAGAGACGGGAATATTTGCCTCTCTAAATCAAAGGCAGGTGAGACAAAACAAGACATCCCAAAAGACTTGGTCAGAAACCTCAGCCTGATCTGTCCTTGGAAGGGCTATAAGGAAACACTCAGGTGGTGCTCACATGGAGCCAGGTTAACCCAAACACAGAATTAGCATCAGCTCTGGTTAAACATGCGGATTACTAGCAGTTACAGCAACAAGTCTTTCAAGAATAAGACCTTCCCTGAAACACCCAAACTGAGATTCAAGGCTGTTAAAGGCATTTAATGAAGCCCAACACCAAGCAGATTCAGTCCTATCAACATCACGCTGATTTAATCCTACCCGTTTCTCATAAATTAGACCTCAACCCACCACGCTCACATGCTCATCATTACAACTTTGCTCAACTCTTCAATTACCTCCTCCTGCAAAAGGTTGGAAGAATTAACCACTACATGGCTGCAAGTCACTTCCTTAGTCATAATGAATAACACTTGGTTTCCAATGGGTTTATGACTTGCAACTAATGAGCTCCGACTGAAGCTTTTCCCAAGACTGGATCACGCAAGGACTCTCCACGCCAAGAAGTTCCTCTGCCAGATAAGACAGGAACTCAGAAGCAGTTTTTTCCTTGGACACTTGCAGTAATTTTATCATCTTTATCATCCTTGACATTGTTACCTCTGCGATACACAGACAAAATAAAGCATCACGTTCAACACAAAACGCAAAAGCAGACTGAAGTATCTATTTTAACTCCACAGTCGAAAAACAAAACCACCAGAAAATTGCTGGATTACTATTCTTTGACAGGGTGATCCTAAAAACAAGAGCAAAGCCAAGTTGATATTATTTATCCAGGGATCCCTTTGTAATGAGAGAGGGGATGAATGAACAAAATCTGCAGCAATTCTCTGATCTTTTTCAAACAGCCTGTCAGCAAAGTTGTCTCGTCTCTACTCCTATAAGTCAATATTTACACATAAACAAGTGAATTTAAACTGCACAGAAGTATGTGACATGGAGTCGAGCACAAGGTAGTTCTGCAAGAGCAAACCTTCAAGTCAGAAAGCAAATTTGACTTCAGCTCAAGAGCTAAATATACGACATCTAATAAAACAAACATGAGATATGCACCCAGTGACACTTAATTCCTAAGCCCAATATGACTGATAACCTACAGAAAATTGATCAAGTACTTTGTCAGGGAAGTCCATATTATACTCATTTTACAAATCATTGAGTCACAGAAAGACTAAGTAACATTCTCAGGGTCATAGAGCAGGTTACTAGCTGAACAGGGGAGAAAAAATAACCCTTAGGTCAACCAAATCCCAGTACTAGATACACTTATTTTAAGACATCCTTCCTCCCCTATAGGAAAAAAGCACCGACTCCTTGCCAGCTCTTTGGTTACATATATAGTATAGGCAGCAAAAACACTGAATCTGTTTTATTCCATATAAAAAACTGCTGCATGCAAGACTTAATTCTTAGCTATGTTTGAGGTACTTCTCAACAGTTGCAGAAACAAAAGTGAACAGAATTAAAATCCAATTTCACAGTCTATTTAAAGAAATTAATTTCTAATTTTTCTACACCGATGTAAACACACTTCAAAGATGTCAATTACAATGGATTTACAGATAATTCCTTGTCCTCCAATTTATTTTCAATCCCAAACCATGCTTTCTGGCAAAGGAATTCAATGTTAAATAGATGAAAGATGTGTTGTCATTAAAAATAATAAAAAGGAATTACTTCTCTACTTAATATTAAAGGCTGGTGAAGAAAATTATTTCCTCTAAAAACTACAGCAGAATTGAGTAAAAAAAATATGTCTGCTTGAGATGTAGATTAAAGAGGATAACTTATTTAATGAAACTGCAGTTTTCTTCTTTAACATTTTTATAGCTCATAGAAGAAATATGGTGGTAATTTAAACACTCAGCTACTGTACGAATTATGGACATGACAACTCCTTAGTTAGATGTCTTGTGAAAAGCATCAGATATGCACATGGCAATCAAAAGTCACAGCAGGTTCCCCAAATCTGCTTCTTTCCAATACATCTGATCTCTGTACGAGTAATTTATTGTGTGATTCCACACAGATGTTCATAAACATCTACTTTCCCTCTTCCACACTGCAATCATTAACGGAAGGGAACTTCTGTGTGTTTTGTACCTTTGGGGAAAATAATATATGGGTTTTTATTTGAAAAAGGTAACAGTGCACAAAATAATTTTTCTTTTACCTATTTTCACACTCTGAAAACCACATAAACTAAAATTTTAAGACAACACATTTGTGAAATATTGAGAAGGTCTCAAAGTGTGCACTCTACCCACTGATGGAACTAATAAATCAAGGGAAAGCAGCCTCGTGAAACAGCCCCGTGCTGTGTGTTTGGGAAGTTAGAGACACACAAGAAAGCAGGGTCATACAGTGCCATTCCCGTTTCTGATATTAAAAACATGAAGGCATTTGCACACCCAAAGTAACAACAATATGAAATTTTGCTGATTTCTACAAGAAAAGATACATACTGCTTTTTTAAGCTGAAGGATTTTTTCATATAGCCTTTTATTATATCAAATAAAATAAGGATTCTATTTATACAGAAAGATTCCAGTAATAAAGTGAAGCCCATGTTAGGACAAGATGCATCCCTGCTTCTCCCCCTGGAGAGATTGGTTCAACAATTTTACAGTTAAACAGAATTAATTCTCCCCTCAAAAATCCATTGACCTTAAGCTTTTAACAAACATTTTCAAACTGCAGAGTGTATTGTCAATATTTACAAATCCTTAAAATTATATTTCACTAGAAGAGCTTTTATTTGCTATATTAATATTTCTTTGCAAATGTATGCTTATCCATCTCCGAGAAGAAGAAACAGCTGCTACTCACGGGAAATCTCTGGGGTCCCACGGCAGGTCTTGGCTGGGCTGGAACTGGCAGCAAGGGCACTGAAACAAGAAGCACCTTTTAACACCATTTGTTTCACCTAATGGTCATTGCTGTTATTTCCAAGGCAGTTGCTTATGAAGCCGTGATTAAAATCAGCTCCACTTAGCCCCTACGTGGCACTGCCTGCACGTTAAGCAGGCATCTCCCCAGCACCTCCAGCCAGCAACAGGGCAGTCTGGGTTCTCCTCGCCCATCTCCGCTATTTAATTCTGCATCCTCCAGAAACTGAGGGCCTCTTGGTTCATGGAGACTAATTACAATACGCCTCAGCCAAGGATTTCTCTGAGGCAAAGCTGGCAGAGATTCAAACGATGATCTCACGTTCACCAAAAAGGTGCAGGATTAATGAGCCCTCTCACCCCTAACCCTCAAGTTCTCCCAGGTAACCCCCCCCCAGGCTCTCCACTAACTTTCCACCCCAGGCACAGGTACCGTCATTGAGCTGCCATTTCACAGAGAGAAAAAACAGCAAGTCCTCTTCATGAAAACAGTTTGTCCAAAATTGAGATATTGAGTGGACTAGAATGGCTGATTTTTGGATAACTGTACACCAAGAAGCTCGTTACCAAAGAGCCTCCCTTACCCTCCCAAATGGTGGATCACCCTGGGGACAGAAGCACTTTCTGAAGCCTCAACATAACAAAGTGTAAAGACACATCTCCCAATTTTCAGGACACTTCCCCCTCCCTACTCCCTCTCTTTGTCTCAACTATTAAAAATGTTTTTGTGTTAAAACATAAATGAAAGGCCCGGAAAAGAAGCAAAGCATTTCAATTAAACAGGACCAAATGTGTTTCTTCATTTTCTTACAAAAATATTTAGTTAGGGTATTTTTCTCCAATTTATTTTGAGTGTTTTTGAAAGTAACAGGAAAACTGTTTCCTGCACAGAGTCCAACATTAACTTCTTAGACAAGAGCTGCTGCATTACCTTTCACAGCAGCCAAGGCGCTAAGCAGCACACCCGACGAATCCCCAGCATTAGCTGCACTTCCCAACAGTTTGGTAAGATGAGGCACAAGAACTAGTGTAATCCTGGTTATTTTTGAAGTTCATGTCCCTGCTTCTATTCACTTTTGTTAGTGCTTGTGGTTTGCTGGTGCCCGCATCGACACCAAGCTCAGCAGCCCTGTGCCCTGCAAGGGTGCACGTAAACTCTCCATCCACCCGCATGAAAAAGCTGCTTGAACGGCCTCATCTTAGTCTCTAGGAAACATCTATCTATATCATACAGCCATGACAAGTTGGAAAAATAGACATGTGCTCCTGAAAGAGCTCCTGGAAGAGCTAGGACTAAAATAGTTCAGGTATTACAGGTCAGAGAAGCACTGAGAAAAATCGCATGGAGGGGAAGAGCAGGGAAACAGCAGCTGAACAGAACCCACGTGTGTCTATTTTGGAACCCTGCCTCTGGCAGTGCCCTATATTTGTGCATGTATCTTTTATATATATAATTATATATATTTAGACAAATGAGTTTAATACTCATGAAAAATGATGGTTCAAACTCAACCTCCCTTCAAACCCTGGGGCTCTCTTGCTGAGGCAGCAATAACCACTCGCTTTCCTGATGTCACATCTTGCCCAGCTCTGAAAGGTGTGTTGCAAAAACAACACACGGGCACTATTTGTTAGGCACTATTTAGGAGGATCACATTGCTTTGGGCTGCAAACACTATGGCTACACCTGAAGAAATGAAGCAGCAATTCCCATGCTGATCATTTAGTAAAAGTATAATGTAATTTTTCCCAAGATGCTCAATATTTTTTTTTTAAAAGGTAAATGACACGCTAATCAACTGAGCTGCCAGAAACTGCTCATTAGTGATTCTGACAGCATATAAAATGTTCTTGAAATACTTATCTGTACTATGTAGGGTAGAGAAAATAAGGGCAAAAAAATCCCAATACCTAAAATCAGTGGTTGAATTAGTATATTTATCTAGAGTCCTACTGCATGTCAGTTCATCATACTCCAATTCAGACGTGTTACGTCCCAAGTTATCATTTATAACACAAAACTAATTTACAGAAAGGAACACAAAAAAAAAACTGTATCATGGACCTGCATTTAAAAGACATGGTATTCCAATCCTGTAAAAGACTAATAGCTCACAACTAGTATCTGAAGAAATTACCAACAGAGGCTCACACAGCCACTTTAGAGTCTTGGATGGATTGAGTCCCTCTTACTCATATGTGATGTCTCAAAGAATGTAAAAAAATTGAGTGGAAATCTGAAGAAAAAAATAATTATTGAACCAAGATTGAAGGCTGGACAGAGAATGTGGCCATGAGATGAAATTTGCCTTTAAGACGAAAGAATAAGCCAGTAATAGGATTGTTCAGCAGAGCCTCAAACTCACTTTCAGGTTAAAACAACTGGCTCCCAGCAGTCCTAAACATCCTGCTTTATCCAAATGCTGATTTCATGGCAATTTACAGGAAGCCCAACATTACCTTAGGAGGCATTGATAACTACATTCAATAAAAAGGGAACTTAAACTGAAAAATATTAAGAAAGTAAGATTCCAGGATTTGGAGTCAGAACAAATATCCTTGATGGAGACAATACATGTGGGCTCAATTTTGCCATAAAATTATATAGGAGAAAAATAAACAAACAAAAAAGCAGCATGAGACAGCCTCCATGAAAACATGACAGCACTTCATTGAAATTAACAGAGCCTAAGTGTGACCACTATGCTCTTTCAGACATGCTATTTTAGCTTCCAGGCACCTCACTTCAGACAACAGATTCCCAATGTATCTGACCATGTTCACCTTATATGCCTGGAAACGGGCTCATCCATGGAGCAGGACATGATCAAGAAGAGGTCCGTTCCCACCTCCTTCATACCTCCTTTAACCCAAAAATAAATGATGCTGCAAGTCAAACAGTTGCCAACTGCCACGTTCTGCCTCAGGCAGAGGCATTAATCTAGGCAGGAGTTCCTTCTGATGTAGTAATGCAGGTTTTTTTGTTCTGTTTGGGAGGTTTAGGATTTTTTTTTCTCTTCCTCCTCAAGGAGTTTAGAGCAGTTTTCCTTACACTGACATTTCTGCTTCCCACTTACCTACAGTGACTGCTGCTGAATATGCAGAATTGGTCTAATGATGCATTTTACTATGCAAATATCACTGAACATTTTAAAATTGTGCTTCTCACTGCTGAAGCCCTGCTCTTGTTTTCCTTAGGGGTGCAGGAACTTTCAAGTAAGGAATCTCTATTGCTAGAGACCAAGGGACTGAGAAGGCTCCTACTCACTGCCACTGCAAGACTCAGCTTCCCATATACGTTCCTAAATAACAAAACTATCCCCAAGTTTTATAGTGATTTAAAAGATTGCATGTAAGGCTATAATGCAAATCCACTAGTAAAAGCAGCCTGCTCTAGGTGAGCAGCAGGACTGGGCTACATGATCTAGAGGGGTCCCTTCCAACCTCATCCATTCTGCATATGGCCATTCACAGAATCAATGGCAGTAGGCAGAAGTTTTGAAAAACAGATCACAAATCCTTACTGAAGACATCCTACAATGCAGAGGTAAATAACAACCTTAAAAGGAAAATCAGCAAATCAAGAAAATAGAAACATTACATTGGAGAGGCATGCTCAGTGTGGCAAGACTGAGGCAAACATGCAACTACTTGATGATGAGATGAAGAAAAAATGATGATATAAAATATCACGGCAAGGATATACCAGTATACTTTTGAAATAAGGGAAAAGCATGAGCCCCCAGGAGCCATTACTGGCATTAGGAGGAAGCTTGGTCACCTAAGTGCAGGAGGTTTGTTAACTACATTAACAGGAGGAGATCTAAACCTAATCTAAAGAAGCCTAAAATCAATTTTTGTTTTTCTTCACAAATCCAATACCCAGAACTACCGCTTTGAAAATGTTAGAAAAAATACACAGAGGGCTCATATCCAAGACTAAAGGCAGTTCTGGACTGCTTCCAGATAATCTGTCCTGATGCATAATTTGGTGGGAAGCACTGATTATATTAGACAGGAAAAAGTGAAATAATCTCTAGGAAACAGCTACTGTGAAGCCATCTGTGAGAAGCCTAACAGATTTGCCTCAACTGGCAACAGATGACTGTGCCAAATTCCCATCTTTCGTTGGGCAAATAAATAAAGCAAGTGGCTTGGAGTTCTGCCGATTTGTGGGGAAAAGTATGTAACACTAGCATGTAAATATCAATCTATATATTTCTACACACAAACACATATAGATACATACACACTTTCTGTCTAGTCCCAGCCAGAATCACAGATCAAAGCTATACAGGCATCTTTCTTTTCTTTATCCTCTCAGGGATTATACACTTCCCAAATAAGTAGTAATGTTAACAGCTCCTCTGACAGCTGTCCCAGTGTAGCCCAAAGGGTGTTTGCATTAAAGAAGTTACAGAAGTGTGTACTTCCCAGGTTCTGTTATCAAACAGATCGCAGCTGCGGTCTGAAAGGAGAATTGAAGGCATGTGTCTTGTCAAATGAGGGTGGCAGCTCGTATCTCACACGCAGCAACTGCAGTTCAGAATGCCTCGGTGCATTCACACTGATACAGGAGGGTGGTCATTCTGTGAATGCTTGGATGAGCCTAAAATGATGCGGGAAATTATAAAACTGCAGTGCTTACCTAATGCTGAAAAGTGACATCTGCTTTTTTTTTTTTAGCATACACTTTTCAATTTCCTCTTCCACTGCTTTTTGCAGGTTTTATAATAGAATAACAAATATATTAAAATGAAAAGGGCCTTGCTATTTCAGCTGGCCACAATCCAACTACATTATGTCTCATTTGGGGCAAAATATTTGCTTTAAGGAAGAGAATAGCAGCCTGCATCACAAGCCCATTAAGTGGTAAACAAAAACTGCTGCATCCTTGGCGCAGAGAGAGATGAGTCACACTCCAGTGACTGGGAAGGCGTTCAGAAAGCTCACCTTGCACGGGCGTCACTACCGTCCCCTTGAAATGTGGGTTTATGTGTATGTTCTTCGGTTGCTGAGGTGTCACGGGCGGTGGAGTCATCATTATTCTAGGGGTTTCTATCTGAGGGGGCATGTGTAGCCCTGGAGGAGGGGAAGAATGATGCTGATGCTGTAAAGGAAGCAGAGATTGTAACTGTTGCTGTTGCTGCTGCTGCTGTTGCTGTTGTTGTTGCTGCTGCTGTTGCTGCTGCTGCGGTTGCTGCTGCTGGAACAGACTCCTAACAGGTTGCTGGTGTGGTGGAATTAACCTCTGTGAATGAGTCTAAAGTCAGACAAAAGAATAAAGTCAATATGCTTTACAGTTCAAATATACTGACAAATAAAGCGGCACAAAACCCAGCCACCTTTGAAAAACTATTAGGACCAGGTTTTAACAGAAAAACATCTTTCTTCTATCACTAAATCCACTGAAATTGTTAAGAGCGATCAGCACAAGAAGCAAAGGAACAACTAAAGACATTAGTGTGAGGGCAAAGTGCAGGGAAGAGACAGAGGCTGCTACCAGCCAGCAGCAGCAACCAGGATGCTCAGGCTGAACGTCCCCAGAGGCACCGTGCAGCCCCGCAGAGGCGCACTGGTCCCCTTAGCCCCATGCTGGGCTCTCGGTGTGTCACTGCAGGCTGCCACCGAGGGCAAGGTGGCCTCTGTGCTGAACGCGAGGAAGCTCAGCCCTCAACCCCAGCACGAGCCCGCTAGCTCTTCCCTCACACATGCAAGGGCCTGACATGACAGTGCCAACGGAGCACAAAGAAAATCAGAACACAGATTAATCTAGATTTGTGAGAACGATCAGTGCAGCCCACCTAGTCGTGCTGCTTGAAGGGGAAAAAAAAAAAAGGCATTAAGCTGCTTTAAAGATATTTTTCAAGCTATTTTTCTTAGCGCAAAAATTCTGCTATTAATTTTTGCAAACATAACTAGCCAAAGCTTGACAGAAATCACTGACCTCACTGGCACTAAAATTGTTCTCTCAAGAACTCACAGACACTAAAAACTGGTCTTGAGCCCTCATCCTGCTCCTTTCAAGCAGTAGTGCAATCCAAGTCCCAAGCAGGCCACCCTTCAGCAACTCAGGATGTATCTGTTTGTTTTCAGCAGTCATGCATACAAAAGCTAAGCAGTTACCAAGTGTGAACATGAGGATACTGTGAGAAGCACAGAAATTGTTACAACATCTTAAACCAAGCACCGAAGATTGCAGGGATGCAAGGAAAAAAATGTGATTCCACCTTCACTGTTTTAAAAGCAGGAAATACTCTACTGCACAGCTGTCAACAAGGGAGCAGCCCATTGACTCCTGCTAGTGACCAGCACCTAGAGCTACCACTGCTGAAATAAAGCCCCTTTGTTTAATACCAATGACCCTGCCCTGCAAAGATGTATACATATCCCAGCTTCCAGTATACTTCAAGAAAGATAAATAAATAAATAAATAAAGTGGGCTACAAGTGGGCTGCCTCTTGACCAAACATCTACTGGGTTTATTTTACAGGGGAGGAAAAAACAAAAGGTATCTTTTGGTTTGTGCCACAAACCAGACACTTGGCAGGGGAGAAAGAGCAGAGATGCATTTCATCTGTAGTCCTAAGAGAGCAGAAAGTGATTCATCTAGTTGTGGCTACTTTCCTCTGTTTGTATTTGCCTTCAGATTAGTATGGTAGAAATATAAACAGATTTTTTTGAAGTAACAACAAAAAATTTAGTTGGATAACCAAAAAAAAAAAATCTACAGAACCACATTTCTTTCAGCTAAATTACTGTTAGTAGTGGGGACAAACATGCCTACATATCACACACAGAGAACTTCAATAGAAGAATCAATCTATTGCTCCATTTTTGCTGCTGCAAAGCAGTGATACACCTGATTATACCTGGATGAATCCAAATTCACTTTTCATTTGTGGACTTTGAGATTCCTCAAGTTGAGGCCAGAAACAAGACTAATCACCACATTACGCAAAGTCCACCTTGCCCCGAAAGAACAAGTTTATACTGAAATTTCTTCTAATCTTCACAATTGAGAATTTTTGAACAACTCAGACTGATTTTGATTCAAGGGGAAAGGGAATTCATTAAGATCTGCATCTCGGAACACGTTTTCCCCCCTTTTCCCGGGAGGAGGGGTACTTAGGCTGCCAAGGTACCATTGGGGCCGGCTGGCTGGGCAGCAGCGCGGGCCGGTGCTCCTTCATGCGGCCGCGGTCGCTGTTGTCTCGCCGCTGGTCGCCCAGGCCGTGGCACATGACGGAGCCTCCGCGGCGCCCTCCTCTCCTCGAGCCGTAGCGGCCCTGCTTGAGCTGCCTCTCCCTCTCTTCAAACTCGAGGAGCGCCGCTTTGGCCTCCGCGGAGAGCTCTGCGGAGAGAGAAAAAGGGGGAAATATCTAAGCTTCGTGCTCAAGAGACACAGAAAAAAGGCCGTGAAAGACATGGCTAGAACTACAGAAGCATCACTGCGAATAGCACAAACGTGCAGGCGCTTTGATCTCCTTTAGGTGGCATGTTAACATTTCAGTCGACACCTACGAGAGGGAAAAACAGCCGCCGTGTGCCTTGGAGACACGGGCAGAACGTGGCAGCCGAGGGAAACAAACACCCACGGAAAAGGTTATTCTGCTGCTGAAAGTTGCCTGCTGTTTGCTGCGGGTGAGACTGTGGCTCCTTTCACATTTGTAACATCTTAAATAACATCTCACTTAGGCACAGAAAGGCCGTCTGGCGCACGGAAAGCGCCAGCGAAATCGCCAGGAAAGGTTCTGAGGAGTCTTTGCATTTAGCTGTGCAAAATTTGTCCCGAAAACACACATACGCATACTTTGAATGCATATAAGTGGTATTTGGCACAGGAATTCCATGTGTTCATAGGAAAAATACTGTTCTTAGTGCTAAAGAATCCTGCTTGCACAGACCACTTTTTAGGACAGAATGGTTTTACTGCTAATACAAGTAATGGCTGTATCTGAAGGGCAGAATAAAAACACTTTGTATGTCGCCACCTTCTTCAGACAGCTGGAGACATTAACGCAGTGTCCCAGCCTAGCTATACATCCTCACCAAAAACATCCATCCAAAGCAATCAGGAAACTAAGAGTGTAACAGCTGAAGCTACTGAAAATACCATTTTAAACATCTTTGCAAGGGAGCTCAATTAGGTTTTGAGGTTGAGAGTTCCCTGAAGCACCTGCAAGGGTGAGAAGAGCACATTTCCATGCCAGCAGCTATTCCTACTGGCAGTAGATTCTACCTGCACCATGAACTGCAAAGACAACACATGTGTGTATGCCAATTACCAGATCCTACCAAAGCCTACGGAAATCAGAGGCTTTTTAATAATAATAGTAATTACAAATTATTTTTGAACCTGCCAACTACCCAGGACTGCCTAAACCCCCAGGATCTACCATGTTTCTCTACTTCTGAACAGTAGCGATAGTTTCCCTACTGCCTTTTCCTTTTCTCCCCCATCTCCGATGTGGGAATTAAGCGTTGTCAAACTTGACTTTACAGTCCCATGAGCCAGATATTCCTAGGAAACCCTGCCTTTGCATGAGCACCTGCCTGGGGAGCTCGGCAGAGCCCAGGACCATGAGGCTGCACGAGGAAAGCGCTCGCGCGGTCCAGAAGGATCGCCCTGCCCGGAGCCTTAGTGCGCTGCCACGTGTGCACACTGGGGCTTTCTGAGGAAAACGAGGACAAATGTTCCCGTATGCAACGCAGTCAACAGCACGAGATGTCACTTAAGCAACCACCTCTACTCATCCTTAGCTCCCAGGATTAAGAAAAGCTGGTTTAATGGGAAACCAGAGCTCTGACTTCAGGCATGTCCTCACCTTGGGCAAGCCGTGTTTCTCCACGGGTGTGTGGGGCCATCGTGGGCGGTCACGGCTCTGTGGGAAAGACCCCACGCTCCCTCCCACTCCCTCTGGAGCCGGCTTAGCAGCTGTGTTGTGATTAGAGGGCCTGAGGGTTTCCACATCCTTTCCAAACCCAATTCTGGGCACGAGGCTATTTCGAAAGCCTTCTTTTCTTCCAGACTATTTTTCCTTCCAGGCCTTCTTCGAAAGCCTTCTTTTCTTCCAGACTAGGACAGACAGGCTATTTTTTCTGCCATCTTTCACACTATAATCCTGAACACGGTGGAAAGCAGAGTTCCGTCATGACAACAAGGAGTTAGCAATGAGCTCATTCCATCAGGCAAGATGCTACCTCCTATTAAACGGACTGCAAGTCGTGTGGAAGAAGGCAATTCTCAGCAAACCTGGGACTAGAGCTTGTCTTCCTACAAGGCACAACGATGTCCAAGTCTCAGCGTCCTTAGTGCATATAAAGGACATCAAGTACAAATGACTGCAAAGTAAAGAAGGGGTTGTGCCAAACAAGACAGTTTCGGACAGCTAAGCTGCTAGGGCTTGGGGAAAGGATGACAGCATCCAGGTCCAAGTCCATTCTAATGATTTTTGACATGTCAGGTACATTTCACTTCCTTTAAATAAAAGGTAATAAATTATTTTCCTGCTCTCTACAGCGGTTCTCAAGCCTTCCAAGGCTGAGTCTTTTAGGTACAATACACACATCCAGATTTTCTGTCCAAAAAAATAAAACTCTATACAACTCAATTTTCAAAAACTATCTCAAAGCCACTTCCTCCTGTATTCATTACAGCAAGTATCACTGCAGACAGATACATGCAGACACATACAGGGTATATACAACCACAGAGGTACATTAAAACCCTTTTTTCCCTTAAGGAAAAAAGGAATGCAATACTACATTAACTCATCAAGCCTACTTCCCCATGACTTGCCACTGAAAGCAATAAAATCCACCCGTTATTAAGAATTAATAATATAATTCTTAATAATAATAAAGAATTACGCTTAAACAGAGAACTGTGGGTTCAGACCCTTGGAGACAGAGTGCAAAAATGAACACTCATGCAGTAGAACAAACTCATTCACCATAAATGGCCCAAACACTTAACACTGCTTCCTCACTATATAGAAAAATTAAGAGTTACTCATGGGATTGACATGGTAAATGTCACCACTTCTTCTGAGTTTGGGCATCCCATGCCAGGAGCTGCCTGGGCCAGCCTGGATGGGGTGGGTTGGGGTTTGGTGCTGACCCAGCCACGAGCCCAGCTCTGTGTCAGGAGGCTGCCCCAGGACACGGGCACCTCAGTTCCTATTCTGGAAAATGCACAGATTTGCAACTTAAACCACACTCCGGAATTACCATATAACAAAATATATATAATATATATGCATACACCTAGAATTACGTATATGCACATATAGGTATGCCACCCAAACTGAATGTGACAGCAAATGCTTCGTTTTTTTTTCTTCTTCATCATCCAGACTCGTAACCCAATTATACTATGCACTTCTGCACGCAGTGCAACAGGGCAACAGAGGAACATGCATTTTAATTTCCCAGTTTTGCCTGAAGTCTCAGCTGCTGGTTATGACAGTGAACATAAATCATCTAAGTAGAATATAACAAAAAGTATTACTGCATATAATAATCATTCCCACCACTTTGCAAGGAGCTTTCTGTATTTTTCTTTATCATCCAAAAGAAAATACTCTCCTCATAACTACATCAAGAACAGCCCATTTTTGGGGTTTAATAGGTATTAAGCCGTTGCTCCTTATTATTGCTCCTTAATGGGTAAACAGACGTGCAAATTTAACTCGGTGAAGAGTTTGATGACATATTTCACAAAGATGGAAAACTTCCCATCTCCAGAAATCAACTAGCCAGTCTTCCTACAATACCTCACTCCTTTAAACTTCAAATCCACTGGTTATATCATCTTGGAGAAGCAAATGTTTAGGAAAGGTCTCTGCTACAGCCATGAGAATCCTCCGCATTTTTAGCAGCATCCATTTATCCAAACCCGCACTGCTGCTCTCCCACCCACACTTAATGCAGTGAATCAGCAATTATTTTTCTAGTGTCTCTAAGTGTCAAGATTAATTTCACTATCCCTGGTAATAAAATGGTTTCAAATGACATCTTTAATCAGCAAGAAAGACTGCACTCCTCCAATAGAGACAAGCTGTCACAAAAGGTCACCAAAATGTGACAGGATAGAAATTACGTTTGTAACTTCGACTGAAATGTTAATTCCTCCTTAAGTGTTTTTGCAACTATGTTCAGGTTTTAAAGTAAGGAGATGTAGCTCTGCAATGAACTTTCATTTCTTTAAACAACCAGTCTATTCAGTTTAAAAATTTGCTCTGATCTCAGAAATGAGCACTTACAGGTGGGTGGCTCTTGTTTGACAGTTTTTGTTTTTGCTGCTGCTTTGCTTTCCACCAGGAGACCAGTTATCTGATCTCTTTATATCAAATTAACACAGAGAAACAACAGGAACAGAAACCATTTCACAAAAGCATGTTTCCATTTTTGCCAAAAATGGGTTTTAAAAAGTTAGTCTATAAATTCACCCACATTTGCATCTTCTTTTATTTAATATCTTAGAGCTACATCACAAGTCACCCATAAAATTCAGCCTAATTCTAATCACTACTGTATTAACAGCCAAGCTCCACACAAATTCTCTTCACTGGATGATCTTGTTTTACATAAAATAGTATTGCAAATCTAGATACACATAAACACATGCAAATGCCATTTACCTTAAAATTATGTGCATGGATTTATTTATTCCAGCGTGCTCTTATTTTTAAAGGATACTATCCTGTAAAACCACTTTCTTTTTTTGTATAAATAAGCTTTGGTCTGAAAATGCTGAGTACCAATAAGGTCTTACGGTTGAAAACACTTTCTGAATGGGTTTTCACATTCTCAGCTGAAAATTCCCTATCCCACATAGATCACTGAGCGCCTGAAGCCTCCAGAGGGTTTCTCCAGTCTCATTCAAATCAGAATCAATTCCTAATTATTGAAAACAATGTTATAAAAGGCCTTGAATACACACTTTGCTCGAAATTGTGAAAAAAGCTATTTGTTAAATACAGATAATGGATGAGCAAGCTCCCAACCCAAAATCAAGCACCAAGATACTCCCTCGCAGCATGATGGGAGTTACTTGACATAAATATTATTGTGAAAGACCAGCTCAACCTCAGTGCTGCTCCCCAAGTCCTCCCAGCTGTAACACGTCTATTCTAGCCTTGAGCCATCCCAGTTCTTCACGCACATTAAACCCCCAAACTTCTTGTAGTTAAATTATAAAGAATTATTAGGATATGCAACTCAGAGAAGATTCCTCAGAAGTAACACCTGCAGTAGGCAACACGAGGCTTCTAAGGCAAGAGGAAAATTCCATCAGGATGAGTTCTGGCAACCAAGACAGAATGTAATTCCATGCGACTCCATTTGGGAACGTAATTCCCAAACTTTCTGCTGTCCAAACAGCAGTATTCTCTGGAAAGCAGGCAGAAGCACCCAGCCACCAAGTTCAGGCTACACAGACACGTAAATTTCCAATCTGAGAGCATCTCTCGCTCAAAGAGAAGCATCAATCTGACAGCATTACTGAATGAAGACCTCATATTCCTATAGCCTGGCCAACCTATAAATATCACCAAAAATAATTCCTTCTCCAAGTGGTATCTGGCAATTAACAATGAACATCTGAAAATCTGTCTTCTTTACCAATTCATACCTTGCATACCCTGAGCCTCTTTAAAAGATCTGACCTTTTTCTCCATGATTTGACTTGATATTTCAGTTCACTAGGAAAACTAGGAGAATAGTATGTTTTTCTGAAAGCAAACTTTAAAATCTTCACCAAAATCTTAATTTCTTCACCAATACATTTTTTTTATCCTCTGTATTGCTCTCATAATAGTCCCTGTCACAGGCTGCTTGTAGCACCGTTGAGTGTGACCACCCCTGTAAACCCGGTATGAGCAATAAATACATAACACGGGCAACACAGTCATCTGCAGTGCAGCTAGTCCATTCCAAAGAAATAAAAGTAATCCTGAATTAGATACTACTTGAGTATCCAGGATGCAGGAGGAGTCTTGAAATTAACTCTCAAAAACATCAGGCAAGATGATTTTTATTTACAAACTAGAACAAGACAAATAAGAAAGCTGCAAATCTGCTGGAACTAACAGCCTCTTCCATGCACTAGCGACAGGCAGCAGCCTCCCTAGAAATCAAACACACCCATACCCATGCTCTGCCACTAAGACAAGATTAAAGTTTATCCTTTTAAACACCAGCTAAAGCTGTAAGTTTCGGATAAGACGCCTAAATCACTCCATGTTCAAAACGCTGAACACAGAAGAGAGGGTAGTCTGTACTTTTCTAACCTCCACCAAATGCATTTGCAAAAGAGAAGAAAGGTTTGAATGAATGAATACCGCCCTGGTTTTCAAAATACTATATATTTAGACATTATCCGAGGAGATGAAACTCCAGACATTAGTTCAGATTATGGATGACATTGGGCAATTTTGGTACAGGCCAGTCTAAGTCAAAAGACTTCTACTGACAGAAAAATGTTTAATAGCAGAAAGTTTTGGTGAGCGAGCCTTCTCGTTCCTTTTATTACAGCTCTTCAAAGCAGTCCATTGCCACAGAACCTCACCCAAAGTTTCTGGAATGTTTCTCCTTTCTCTTGTCACGTCCGATAGCCTAATTATCGTTCCTTCTTTCCGCTCAGTTTTGAAACGCAGTCGTCCAGACTCTTCATCGTCATCTTCCTCTTCATCGGATTCTTCTTTGTTTTTTTCCTGAAGTTCTAGAGATTCAATAGCTGCCTGAAACACAAAACAGCCAACATGAATACTGAGAAGTCTAGTTTCTCATCAACAATAAGACTTAGAAGACAAAGCTTTAAGGTCCCTGTATACGAGTTTTTCTAGCACTACACATTAATTCTTCTACATACATCTGAAAATAAAGATCAATGAGTAATAAGGGTTTAAGGATGCTTTAAATACATAGACATTAAGTATAAATTTTGAATGCCTACCAGCACAACATACTTTGCTGTCATGTTTAAGGGGATATTGAATCTTTTGTTAAAACCAACATCTAAATAGCAACTACTCTGGGGAATGGATCAACATTTCAGGATTGACTAAGATATCAGGATATTGAGTATTAGCAGATTCCAGTAATCTTGATCCTTAAAAATAAATTAATGACTGCTAATAACTGTCATTGCAATGAAAAAATACAGATAACCTCACATTTCTCAATTATATTCCCCTAGCTATGCACAAGCTCTACTTTTTCTCCTCTTTAAATATTTCCCTGTTTTAATTCAGTCGCTGATGAAGAGAACATGGAAGCGGATTACATAAAATTTCAATAAACTAAATGTGTATATTGGAATGCTGCTCCTTTGCCCTCATTTACATTCTGGTTCTCTCTATAGCAGAGAACATCTATTTAGATGAAACAATGTCCCAAATGAAAATGGATTCCTCTCCTTCAAATTAAACAAAAAAATTAATTTCATTTCCCTCCACTGGCATGATAAAATTAATGTACAGAATATTACACAAGTTATATTTGATTGCTGGAGTTGAAAATTAGAAAGTTTGTAATATAGTATGATTTTCCATAAAATATTTTGTTCCTGTAGATGTAGGGTTTTTTTCTGCTTCACAAAGATGTGCTAGAAGCCTATTCATAGAGACTACATATGCATTTTAATTCTTGGCACAGCCATTAAATGTATCACAACTTCTATTCTGCTTGAGGACAGAAAGAAAAAAAGTCATGAGCGAAATATAACATGCAGGAAATGGTTTCATCTCCTAATTAACCAGGCTGGTGCAGCAATTTATACGAAAAAGGCATTGCCAAGTGTGTCAATCAGATGGACAGATACTAAGCCAAACATGAAGACAATGATTTAATGGCAGGATGGTGCTAGAGACTGCAGATTTCTTCATCTCAGATGCCAACGTCATCCAAAAACAACAAGAAATACTGGGACCAAGATTAGCAACAGGATCTTGCATGATGATTTCTACTTCAGGAGCAGAATAACAAGTGAAGCTCAAGTCAGTCCTTTAAAAGTGAAGGAATGAGAACAGACAGCTTTGGTCTGGTGAAAAAGAGATCTCTGCACGTAGTTTTCCCACGTCACGTTCAATTTAACATCTCCTCCTTATCTCAGATGTATTTTACCCAATGCAAGCATACATTTAAGCTTAAGTATTGTACAATCAGACCTCTTAAAAATACTTCAAGGTATAGCTAATGATATCGCCGAAAATTTAAAATACAAGCCTTAAAGCTTTTCTTTTTTAAAAAAAAAAAAAAAAAAAAAAACTTTGTTTCTTCGCACAGACTTTACCATATCAAACAATAAAGTTTAAAAAAGAAATCCCCACACACAAAACAAAACAAATCACAACAGGATTGCAGACAAAAAAAAAAAAACAAACCCAAGTCTGAAAGAAATGCAACTTTTAAACTCAAATCCAAACTGAGGACAACAGGCCTGGCTAACAGATGCATGTAAAGTCAAAGCAGCTCAGAGGAAAGGCAGTTGGACCTTGTGGAACAAGCAAGGGTTGTTAGCAAGGGAAAAAGCCCCTGTTAACCAGGGCTAAAAAAAACCACTACTTCCAGAAGAGAGACTCCCAAAGGAGTAGTAATATTTCTATCAAATCCGTGACTTTGAACACCCACAGTAAAACCCACAGTTCTGCTACTCCAGTGCTCAGGATGAGGATTTACAAGTGGGAAAAGTGGGAATTGGAGTGGCTGCTTTGCAGGAGGAGTTGATCTCTCCCTGCACTGGGCCTTCTGCCTTTCTTTACTGCACAAACCCTAGAGGCAGCTGGGGTTCACATCCCTCCCAAGCTATGTTGGGATTCCCATTTTTATCCATCATAGCCTTAGTTCAGATACAGTTTAGTCTTTGGGGAAAGAGCTTCACTTAAGGCTCTGCATATGAATATATGGCAGATTGCAGAGTGAGGTATAACGTAAAGTGGTCTGAATTGTCCTGAAAAGCGTTGCAATATTTTAATGAAAAGCTATAGAAAATAGCTGTGGAAAAACCATTTGAGTTGTAAGAATCAGAATAGCCTACAAAACAACTACCGGCCTGTGCAACAAAAATACTTTTCTATACAAAATCTATCTGATCCTTCTTAGCCACTTGTACTAATTCTGTTGTCTCTTGGGTCTAATTCATATTATTCATCACCATAATGCTTGGGTCACCTATTACCAAGCACTAAATATCAAAGATCCAGAATAAAAAAAACAAAGGAGCTAATGAAAAAGCAAATGTGAAGCCAAGTCAATGCTTGAGCATCAAACTAACTGAACTATGTCCAGGCCTGATTATAGGTATGATTGAGGCATTTATATTAGCTGTGATGGAGATGCAAACACGTCTGACAGTCAACCATATGTTCTCTATGTATAGTTGCAGGAAAGGTTATCCGAGCTGGAAGGGGTCATACACTCTGCCCCAAAACTTGTTGGTATTTGTTGTAAGGCTCCTTCAGATCATCCTTGCAAACTCCAGCCTAACAGGGTGAGCTGCTTCGCCAAGATGACAGCACATGAATGGGTCCCACTTTGCAGAAGACAAGAAAGTTACACACGAAAGGACACAAGTGAAGGCACAGAACTAATAGATAATGGTAGAGGATTCTGATTAATACCTGCTAATCATGAATAACCACCTATACATAAGCAGCCCTTGAACAGCCACTGGGGGTCACCTGACTTGTCCGACAAGGCTTCTTCCCAGCTCTTCTCAAAGGCAGCTAAACATTCCCCATTAGGACACCTTGCACTAACTACTGAAGAGCTTGGCTGATTTTCATTGTGAAGAAAAATACTGACCTTACTCCCACCACAAGGTCAGCGTTTCTTGCCATGCTCATTAAGTAATTAAGCCATAAATCCCAGTCACTGACCAGAAGCTCCCTCCCAGGGTTAATCTGTGCTCTGTCCCCAGAGCACTAATTCCCATGCAGTTGTAAGAAGGAAAACAGACAGAAAAAGCCCAAGGAAAGCATGAGAAAACATTAGTCAGCCTTAAAAACTGTGATCTCGTATCCTAAACAATCTCAAGTGTTCTCATTCAAGAGCTCTTAGGAAGAGAGAGCAAAGATGTGCACAGCAAGTCAATTTTGCGGAGGCTAAAGCATATCCCTTGCACATAAGGTATTAGGAAGGAGGCACAAAGACATTTTATTCAAGTGAAGAAGCAACAGAGGCTTCTACCGCAAACTAATATCAAGGCAGCAGCCGTGGAGATCAAGAAATAACAGAGAGCTGATAAAAGGATATTACACCTGTTCCAAAAGCACCTGCACCTAATGGATAAAAAGCAGGGATAGAAACTGGAAACTGAAAGTTTCCAAGTAATTTTTTTTTTAAATATACGTAAAATCTAACTGCTCCAATTCATACTCTTTATCATTTTCTTCAGGTTTACAAAAGAAATCTTCTGAAAAAAACTAAAATTTGTGTTTTAGGTAGGCCCAGCTGGAACAATCTCATAGACAACACTTGTTTTCTTTGAGAGAATAACAACTTAGAGGAAAAAAACAATATGTATGTAGTACATCAAAGTATTTTCTTGATTAAGGTTTTCTTTGTTTCTTATCAGCTTACACCAAGACAGTTCAAATTAAGTTCAAATTAATGCAATGAGAAATTGCATTAATTTCTCATCACATTACAGAAATTTCTATCTTTCAAGAAGAAATTGGAGACTTCACAGAAGATTAGTTCTGATAGTAAACCAACCAAGAAAGCGTAAATTCTAATTTTAGGAGGATTCACTCTCAGGATCAGTAGAAATAATTAGTGTTGTTATTGCTCAATATATTTAGGACGTGGCATACTCATGTAACTGGCAGTTCTACCACACCTATCTGATGCTGAAATTTCTGCCTACTGGATTTTAATTTGTACCTTGTGAAGACAAAAGTATATTCTGAAGCACTACTACACCTTTTCTTCCAGAGTGTGTTTGGTCAAAATCCAAGCAACAGGTCTCCCAGTTCCCTTATTTCAGCAATTGCCCCCATCATGTTCCAGTCTCCTGGCCTGACTACCTTTTTTTCTCTGGATTTAGAGAATTTCTTCATGCAATGCTGTAAGAGGTTGTTTTGTTTAATGCAGAAATTAATTTCAACCAATGGATAATACGGCAAATTTTAACCAACAGACAATACTACTATTTATTTGTACCTACTGCTGCTCCATTTTTGGGCTGCATTTGTAACACTGCAACACCAATAACAACGTTTAGTGTGGATGAACAAGGGTAATCAGATTTAACCTCTTACATACTATTTGAATATAACTCAACAATATTTGGATCTGGAAGCACGTGCCTAACTACACTATACAGAGAAATGGATAAGCTGCAAAGACAACCTCTCCTGCTGGCAGACTCATTGGGTGAGACAAACTGAGAGCCTACAAATAAATTTAAATAGGACATATCCAAAACTAGTGAAGTTTACATTAGGAGTCAAAGGACCCACTGTTTTAGAAGCAAGAAACCTGTGGCAATCTAGGAGCCATCAGAACAAAGCTAGAATACAGAATAACTGAATATAGACGTGGCCAAACGTCCACATTATGCGATTAGCAACTACTGTAACAGCTTTTCTAGCAAAGTCAAATTAAAAAGGGAATTGTATTCATGCTGTCTTTTGAATGAAAAGAATTTAATTCTGAATTATAACACAATTCTAGAAAATATGTTGCTTACAGAATTTGGACTGGTTTATATTCTAAAAGATAATGTAGCTTTTCCTTAGCTGGGAATACTGCCAAACTATGCACAGTTTAGATGCTGTCCTTGCTTTCACCATCTCCTCGAGACTGTGGTTATAGATAGCCCAGTTGTTCAGACTGCGTGTAAAATACCAGAAAGAAAGCACTTACAATTCGGTGAATGACTAATAAGCATTTCTTCTAAGATCTTTTGTTTGTTTTGAAAGGTATATTTAGTGATTAGGAAGTAGGAAGCTTTTAGATATATTTGGCATAGAATTGCATATTGCACAGCAAAGGACTGGACAGCAAAGGTGTCCCTGTTAGTAAAGAAGATTATTTAATTATAATGTTTGCTACAACTATAATGTTTGCTACAACTAAAGAGCACCACAGCACACCCATTTGTTGGAACTTTACAGAACAGCACTGCTGCGTCTTTGAGGAATTAATTTCCTGATGAATTAAGGCTCCGAAGAACAGAATCTGCCTACGCTTCTCAGCAGGTATTCTACTCAATCCTATTTAATTAAGAACTGGAATAAAAGTAATATTTATTGAAGTAGATTCCTGACGGGGAAAAGAAAAAAAAAAAAAAAAAACCCTTTACCTTCCACATAAAGAATTTGTTGCAAATTAAGAACATGTATAAGAGCACTGTCCCACACCACAAGTAGGGAACATAACCTTGTTAGGTTTTGACAGGAGCCTTTCTGCTTGGGAATGATGGAACTCACCATTTTTCCTAATCAAAGAACACAAATCAACTTTACAGAACTTCCTCTACATATCTTTTTTCAAAGCTAGCTGATCTTCATCGTTCTGACATATCAGAGCTTTGGTGCTCACACTCCTTCCCAAAATGGGATTCTCGCCCACTTGAGAACTACATCTACAGTATTAATACCAACAAATTGTCTATCTGGAAGGTGTCACATTACAGTTATGAGGGATTTAACAAGACAACCCAGACATTGCACAGGATTGCTATCATTCTTCTGCCCAGAGGAGACTCTGAAGCTTCTAAGGCTAAAACTAAGTTAAAATATGGACATTTTGAACTCTCCCTTATGAGAGAGTTCCCCCAAAGGTTGGGAAAGGGGAAATGACAAAAACAGAGACAGTTTCTTACCTAGCAATGCAGATAAATTCCTTAACTCCAAATTCCGAAAAAAATGGTATTTTAAATTTCTATTACGCTCACAACATACCTCTTCTGATTCATTTGTCATTGCCTGGGTATCTTCTAGTTCCTCATCAGCTGGATAATCTTCTGGCTCTTCCATTGCTTGCTCATTATACGACTGCATGTAATCTTCATCCTGAAATAAGAACACGAGATGGTAAAAAGACATACACAAACTTTAAAAAAATACAAAACACCTGCTAAGAGTCGAGACTGTGCACACATCCACGTTACTGCTGTCGCTACCTGAAAGTATTGTACCTATCAGAAGTGTCAATTGTAAGTGACAGATCATATAAGATGTAATTATCAGGGCTTCTAACTAGTCACACTAATTTCACTCTTATTGAAAACACAACAAAAACAGCTTTCATCCAGACTCCAACAATGCCATCATAAAGGTCCAATTTATTTCTGGAGAGTTGCATCCTTACAAATTCAATGAACCAACGACTGCAGTAATTGCTCGCTGAAGATAACGTGTCTACAAAACATGTACATTAACATCAAGTTTTCTCTCTTAAAAATATAAATATTCTAACACATTCTGCAGTTATTTATATACAAGATAGATTCTATATAAATGAATAAACAAGTAGTGCAAAAACTTTTCTAAAATCAGCAAACTTATTTAGTAAACAACTCACTGAATACATCCAGTTCCAACTGAGATCAAATCACTTAGCAATTAAGTGCAGTGCATGTTCTTTAATACATTGCTTAAATTATATCAAATTATGCATGTGACATTTTCTGAACTAACCTCCAATCTCTTTATTCAGGTTTAGACAGTTCTCAGTTACAAAAAGGATGAATGAGCAGGACATCAATCACTTTGGAATATTAGCACCTTAAAGATGTCTTTAGCAGGTCAATAATCTTTTCACCTTCGAAGGACTTTATCAGATCTTGTCTAAAGCCTGGATAAAAGCTTTTGCATTAAGTACTTCTAACAATTGGCAGTGTATCTCCACCACACAAAGCTGTTTTCTTCCTTAAGGATACAATCCTCAAGGTCATGATTCTCAGCTGCCTTCCAGCATGACAAAGGAGCATTACCTACCGCCAAACAAGCTGTCAACACAAACTTTGTCACAGCCTAGATAAAGAAACTGGCAGACAGTGATAATAGGTCTAATTTTCCCTCCTCCTTAGGGAGGTAAACAGATTTTAAATCAGTCTAAAACCTTGTGTGTGTGAAGCAATGTTATCTTTTAAGACACAATAGAAGGAAGCTCACTGGAAATTCATCTAGAGGTTCATTGATTTCAAGGTCTAGCACTTCATCTTCTTCTCCAGGCTCTTCCCCATATTCTATTTGGTCTTCTGACAGTTCAGGATCGTTGCCTTCATAGTGTCCCTCCTCTGCATACTCCGAAGCATAAACTTCAGGTGCTTCTGACTTGCCATAAACTAGTTCCCCTTCCCCTTGGTCATATTCAGACTCGTGTTCGATGGATTGATCGTTCATGGTCTCAGAGAGCTCGTACGACGAGAGCAGGCCAGAGGTGGTGTTGAGGCTAATGGTGACACCTTGAGAACTACAGCAAAGGAGAAAAAGATTCAAAGACTGAAGTGCAACGGCCAAGGGTACTTAGGAAGATTGAGCAAAGCAGCTAACAGTTACATATTTTCTAAGATGGTAGAAAAAAACCTATACCCCTTGTGCTATTTGACTCCATGCCATGTGCTCGTAACACACATTGTACCACAGCTTATCACCAGCTGCAGCCTGTTTGACCAACGGGATCAAAGCAACCAGATGGTCTAATGGGTCACACTGCCAGAAGTCCTGCTTAGTAACCGAAGCAGAGCAGTCGATTTTAATTCCAGGACTAACAAAATTACACAAAATTACTATAACTGCATCGATTTTCCCAATCTCTCAAAATAGGCTAGTAAAGCTTTTATATATATATCTTTATATATATATATATGTGTGGCAAGATGATAAAGCATATCCCAAATAAATATATACATCTTTATATATATATACACACACACATATATATATATATATAAAATTCATTAATAATTATCCTTCTTGATTGCCTTAAATTGGAGCTTACATTTTTAAGACTTATCATCTTACTAAATAGTTCTTGACTGTATATAGTGTGGATTATTTTATTTAAATGTGTAAGGCTTACTCTAAACTAGTAACACAACAAGCAAGCACAGATCTTGAACAAAGGCAAAGGCGTTTAAAAACTGGGAAGAATCATTTCCAGGAAAAGCAAAACTTGGGATTTGTTGCTTAGGACAGCCACTATCATCATCAAATAGAAGAGTGAACGGTAACTGCCGACTAGTTATGAGACTGCAGGCATGGTGGGGGGAGAGGCAGGGCTTTGTGTATAGGGAAAACAAAGAAGATTTTATTTGAATTACATCCCAATTATTCCTTATTTTCATAAAAGTTTGGAAAATTTTGGGATGGGCACAAGATCCAGGCAGCTGGATCAATCAAATGAGCTAACAAGAAAACCAAGATATTAAACAGAATTATTATTATCCTTGCATCTGTGCAGCACAAATGGATTCAATGCGAAGAAGAGGCAGGAAAGATGGAAGGGGAGAAAAGCAAGGAGCCGGCTAAAAACACAAGGTCTAACAAAACCCTGCTTCCAGGGAGTAATACCATCACAGCAAGCACTGCTACTGGGATGCCCCATTTTGAGGGAAATGGTCCTGCCCTCATTCCTGCCAGGAATCTCACCCCATCCTAATCTCTCCAACACAGCAAGGCCCTTCCACTTCCAAAGCTGTGCCAAAGATGGAGAGGAGGTGGTAGAGCACCACAAGTAACTCCCTTCAGACTCTACTCTTGGAGTACCATGTAGCAAGCCAAGGAAATGCAGGCAAAGAACAAGGGTAATTAATTAAAAGTAGCAGTGCTGCATCACTCCTGCGCCACAACCACCTTCCCCCTTCAGTCCTAACCTAAAAGCTAAACCTAAAAATGCCAAGACTCTCCTTTCTACTTTAACAGTCCAGAAATTCAGCATTTGTGTCACCCCAGAGCACTCTCAGGACAAGATTCCCAAATTGCAACCCTGCAGCCTCTGGAAGGGCTGTGCTGATGTACATTGCATGCCAATACTTAAGTCGCAACTTAAGACAAAATACACTTTTTTGAGGCAAGATAGAAGCAAAACAACTGTAGAGGCAAAGAAAGCCTACAATGACATGGAGCACGAACAGATCAAGAGCACTAAAAATCACTAATAAGCACAGGAGATGCTGTAATTTCTTCTTTATATGCAGTTTTATAGCTTCTGGTTATGCTCATTTTATTAAATCCCCCCAAAAATTGTTTTGCTGGAGTGTTAATAATGCTACTGAACACATTATATAGGCACAATATTAGGTAGTTGGCTCGGTTAAAAGCTAAACAGTTTCAAGTGTATACCAAAAACTTCAGTTTGGAAAACTGCTTTGAGTCCTGTTTTGCATAGAAATTTTAACAAATTAGTCTCATGTATACAAAATCCCAGCAGTCTAGAAAAATAACAACATGGGGGAAAAAATTAGTAGTAGTAATAGCAGCAATAATTTTGAATACACTCTCCAAAAATTATTAGTAGAATTTAGAATAAATATACCCAAAATCTGGTTCCTCTTCATTGTCACTTTGCAGAAGATCATCATTCAGTTCTTCATCAGATAAGTCTGACTGATTCTAGATTTTAATAAAAAAAAATAAATCATGATCATAGAAAGACACAAAATACTAACTAACTACTGAACTTCTGATAGCTCTGAACAGTGAGCAATCTTTTCCCGATTAACAAATTCTACACTGAGGCCACATTTTCAGTGAAATTGCATAATTATATGGTAACAGATACGCTAAGCATCTGATTGTACTAGTCAACAAATGTGAAAATAAATAGCTGATAGTCTCACAGAAATTGTCAGCATTCAAATATGCTTTGTTTTCAAACATGTCACTGGTCCATTCCCAGATACAACAAAAGCTGATGACTTAAAGAAATACTAGGATATGAGAAAGGTTAGCACTGGTGCTGTTTTTGAACTGCCTTGGGACCTTGAAGCTTTAGGGAGGTCAAGAAAACACACCAGGTTTCTGTAGTTTCTAGAGGGCAGAGTCTCCTAAGGAGGAAGGGTATCATGAAATTAAAAACACTGGCAAACAACTCCTAATTTATCAGCCATGGCTTCAGTTGTTTCATTTATATTTACTTCCCCCCTCTGCCTTTTAATAATTACCCGCTGGAAAAGATAACTGCATAGCTTTGTCAGCAACATTATTTCCATCCCCTAAAGCAAAAAGGGCAGAAAGGTTACACAAGGGCAGATTTCTCTAAAAGTACTTGGATGAGATTAAGTAGAAGGAAATTTAGGCTTAATAGCTCAGGGAAAACTTCTTGAGAAATCTATTATTACTCTTATTCCACAAAGGAGTCCATACCCACAAATACTGGCAAGAGCCCTGTACCCTGGAAAGCTTAATTTAAGAATAGAGAAAAAAAAAACACCACACATACCAGACAAATTCTGTTATTGAGCACTGTTAATAAAGATTTTTTTAAACGAAATAAGGACATATATTATATTTTTCATCATTTTATATACCTATTACGCATAACATTACCTGTGTGATTAGGCACCTCAATTAAAAAACACTTTTACAAGATCTGCGGCTCTCCAACACAAGCCTATCCACCTCCTACCATGACCAAATTTTGTAAACTACTTCTTAAATAACCTGATTTAGGAGACGGGAGCTCATGCCAGAGTCCTACCTTCTCCTGCAGCTACCAGGCAAATCCAGCCTGCACTGAGCTCTCTCACACAGCTCAGCTTTGCCTGTAGGTATCTTAGGGAGGGGTCTGTAGCATCATGAGGGGTTTCCCTAACCTCAGTTCCTGCCACATCCCTTCCTTAGGGCAGGAAAGGAAATCCCCTGCCTATTTTTTCTGGTATTTTGATGAGAAGCTTTGAATAGGCAGGAAACAACCAAAATTGTTTGGTTTGTTCTTTTTGATATTACAGTCTATACACGCTACACAAAAAATGGCTCAGAAAACCATCTCCTTTTGTAACATGGCATTACAAGAAGAAATAGAGCCTATCTTAGAAATCTTAGATCATCTTAGAAATTTCATTAAAAAAAAAAAAAAAAAA
>NW_010579832.1:38531-51233 GCF_000705375.1 Tinamus guttatus | reverse complement strand
CCCCGTCCCTGTATGGAGCAGGTCGGGGCAAACAGCTCCCGCGGGACAGACGGATGCCACTCGCTCGCTGAACAATTTGCTTCAGCTTCCACATGCCCCTCACCTTTTTGCCGGTCAGCAAATCCTCCCCGAGCAAGTCGTCATCAAGTTCGCTGGGAACAAAAACAAAAGAAGTCGATTTTAAGAGCTGGACTTTAGAAGAACAGTAGCAATCAAAAAGCCTCCTTAAAAGCAATTCAAGCCCTACAGTATGACCTTTGTTGCGCAGTCATTTCCTTACTCTGGGCCTTCCCTGGCCTTCATGCCAGGAAGCGCCACGCAGGCCTGGCCATCATGCCGGCCTCGGGAGGGTGGTGAGCAGAGGGCTGCTCTCGAGCCTTCCTTCCAGACCAGTTGGACACGCTGTCCACAAAGCTCTCGCCCACCTCCCCAAGGACCGGGCAGGCCAGGTGACCACGTCCCCCGGGCAAGGCCGAGGCCACAGGCCGCCCACAGCCCGCGCTGAACCGAGCTGCGCTGCACGGAGGCGGCAGCCGGAGGCTGTCTCAGTAGCCATGCAGGCCCAGGGCTCTTGGAAACCTCCCCGCTTTGAGGAGAAAAGAAAGCACCAGTCGAACCTGCTCAACACCTTTTCAACAGCAGTTAAGAACTCGTGAAGCATAAAAATATCTTGCTCACAACACTCCTTCCAACACATTGCATCTCTCCTGTAAACAGGGAGCACCAGAACCATGTTCCCAGATACCTAAGCTTTAGGACAACTGCTTAGTGCCATTTTTCCTTCACTGAAAGGAAAGGAAGGCCTTCTTGAGAGAATACTTAGTACTGGTAAATATATCAGAACATGCACATCCCAATATGAGACAACAGCGATTTGAAATAGAAACTATAATTCAAAAACTTGGGCCTTTGATAACACGCAAAAATAAATACCCCAAAGTGACATGGGGCCATATGACTGGAGAAGATGTTGAAGCAAAGTTTCACCACCCCACAGGGAAAAGCACACTTGCCAGCTTTCCAAAGCAGCCAAAATATATATATATATATATATATCAATAATAAAATAAATCCCCATTGCAGTAACTGGATGTTGGAGTTTCTTAGGAATACAGAGGCAATACTTGTAAATAGGAAGGCCAATTCCAAGATAGAGGCTGATGCTAAGTATTATGCCTGCAAATGAATACATCTCTTTCAGAGATGGTTAATGTACGGATAATACATGGGAGAAACAAATAAAAATATCTCGAGCACTTCTAGAAGGCAGCAGCAGATATTCCAAGTTAGCAGTGACCAGGTGGTTATCATCAGTACACAGTATTTGTTCATACTTACCGAACTCAAACAGTTCTAGGAATGACTGGACATTAACAAATAGCAATTGCCTTGCATTCACTGTAATATTAAACAGAGAACTGGGACACACAAGAAACATCACACATCCCAAAGAGTGAAATTACTAGCTCTGGACTTACTAAAACAAGTCCTTTATTTCAGAGGTAGAGGATTCTACATAACAGGAATGGTTTCAGAAGAACTCAGAGCCAAGCCAAAACTAGGAAAAGAGTCACTAATCTCTTCAACACCAGAATGACTGCCAGTAATTAAATAAATTAAATAAATAAAAGATTTGAAAATATTTTCCAGCACTGTGGCCCACCTCTGACTGCTTTTAATAAAACTGCTAGAGAAATCCCCAAAGTCTGCAAGAGTATTTGTGTTGTGCTGGAATTCAAAAAGCAAATTGAGCTGGTGAGATATTCTAACAATCTCAGACAAGAAAAGAAGGCCAAAAAAAAAAAAAAAAAAGGAATTAATCATTTAAATACAGTGAATGCTCTTCAGCACACTACAAAAATATGTCTTTGATACTCAATCTCCTTCAAGAGATTATTTGGGCAACTGAAGTAACTGCATACACATTCTAGATCTTTTAAAAGCTTTAACTTACTACATGTCAGCCTAAAAATTAGCACTAGCACATAAGTGGAACTCATGACAAACGAAGATAAATGAAGAACTAAACCAAGATGCATTTTCTTGATAGAAGCTAGAGTGTTTCATAGACCGTTCCTGTTGCTACATTCAATTCTATTCAATATTTTCACTGATAATGTAAAAAAAATTAAATAAAAATTGCTGCCAAATATGAAAATATGGTCATATTTTCACATTTCACAAATAACAGTGAGAAGGTTAATAAATTATTTTGAAATTTGTTGCCTACATATCCCCAGCTTTTTTCTTTTTTTGTTTAACATAGCCAAAGTTACACATTAGGAAGAAGAGAAAATCAAAATCTAACTACTTTCAAAAAGACACAGAAATTCAGATCAGCAGAGAAGAATATGACCGCAAACTAATGGCTTGAAGCTGTAACCTCGCCGCACCACGGTAGACAGATTAAAATGTGATAAAAGAACACTTTTGTGGCTGTCCTGAAAGGAAAAATCCACCCCCTGACTGTCCGAACAGTAGATTGCACAACTCCAAGTCTTCAGATCAAGACAAAAATCTATTCAAGACAACATTTCCATGAAATTGGGACTAAAACTCTAGCTCACTCTTATCAGTAAAGGAGGCCCTTCTCCATCAACTCTTCATCCCCTTCCTCAACTCCCAATGCACAGAAGTCTCCTCACTGAAAAAGCTCAGCTCACCAAGTGGGGAAGGGAAATAAACAAACACCCTCAAACTCAACAGGGTGAGAAGTTTTCTGCCTGTGTAAGGAAATGAATTATCTCCATCATGGGCGAAGACGGCAAATTTCAGTAAGAGCCGCCCAGTACATCAACCCTGCCATGGCACTGGAGGGCATCAGAATGGCATGATTTTTTTTTCCCAAACCCAAGCTTTGGGTTTGCTTACAGAATTAATGTATAAATTAACAGTTCATGAATAGGGGTCAGACTAAGCAGTCCCTTCTAACCTCCAATTTCAGGAGTGTGCCTCATTAAACATGAGCACCTACAAGGACAATTGTTTTTTGGAAAAGCCATTAAAATAAGTAAATAATTAAAATTATTTACTTTTACTATTACTATCAGTACTACTTTTACTATGATGTTAATTTAAAAAAACCTAACGAGAAAAAAATGCCCAGAATATCAGTATTGCAGAATAATTGGGGCCTTCCTTCCAGCCTGTGATGAACAGTCTCCTGCACTGCAGGAATGAAAATGATCCAAGGAATCAAAACAATTTTCATGACAGTGGATGGGAGTTGGATAACCAGTAACGCAGAGAGAGAGAGACAAGGCCATGATACCATGATGTATGCCTAAAACTGTAAATCTGCTAAATAAATAAATATTTAGGTTACAAAACAAAGTATTAGATTAAAAAATAATAACAACTGAGTTTATTCAGCTTTTACTCTATCCTCACAAAACTGTATTGTCTACTCAATGAGGGCACTGGTTGCAAAAAAAAAATAATAATAATAATCCCCTTAAGTAATTATGTACCCTTGCAAGGTGGGTTGCATTTTCAGTTGCATCACAAAACTTAAATTTGCAAAGAGATCTAAGCAATCTGTAGAGGATAAAAACAAGTATCTCCAAACACGAGCGAATAAAAAATATGTTATTATTTACAGCTATAAAATCCCTTTCTCAAATAACCAACCAGCCAGATAAGTCTGTGCAGCCTACAAGTTTGCACCTAGAGCTACTTCCCTTACAATTTCACTACGAGGAGAACAAAAGATAACTTTGGGTCAACTGTCTTAAGCTATATACAGCTAACAATAAATAAAAATAAACAGCAGTCTTTCCTCTCAAAGTAAACCTTTGTCCACTCCCAAGTCCCAACTAAGCAAAACACCTTATAACCTTTTGCAACTCCAGCAGCAGGCACTTCGCTACTTGCTTTACAACTGTCTGGAACTCGTCTAGGTTTTCTGGATTACGATCTCCCCCGAATATCAAGCGTGTGCCCGAAAACTCAGGATTTCAGGCTATATGGGCTGCACCGTGTTAAGCGTGACAGCACCGCCCGGGGCTTGGCAAGCTGCACAATTAAGTGACGTAGCTTTAACGAGACATTTTAATTGCCTTCGCAAACTGGATGGCTTGAGTCAGGTCGAGGAGCAGCCCAGACCCAGTGGGGGAGGTCCCTGTTGCGACTTAGGCAGCATCTCCAGCAGTGACAACAGCTCCTCGCCTGCCCCAGCAGGAAAGCCCGGCGGAGCAGACTAATCCCTCCGGAACAAGGATAATGAGCAACAGCTGATTCATTCTGAGGGGCTCAGTTCAGCAGAAAACTGTGTATAGGGAGGTTTGTTTACCACATTCAAGTGAATATCATTTGAAAACATATAAATATATGTAAATAAAAATATAATATATAAATATATGTATATTTTTATATACAGGAAAGGTCTGAACAAGCATCTGGGCCTACTAAAACTAAAAGCAAAAAGAAAGAATAAACTAATCCAGGCAGCAGTCTGATTCAAATCTATTCCAGTTACAGGACCTTAGCAGGAAAGTACATACATTCATCTACCTCTCCAAATTAAGTTGATCCATAATTCCAAATCTTTACAAGAATGGTCATATTTTTCAGTAGAAACCCACTCCCTTCCTCATCCCCAATGTGAGGCTGAATGAGGATTTTGAGGATAAGAATTTAAACAGCTATTTCAAAAAAAAGGCCTTAAATTGAGCACTAGCAAGACTATTGAAGTCGAAGATGTAAATATTTGCAGGAAAAATCAGGACATCAACTGCAAACTTAATTACATACCGCAAATGCTTTACAGTTATCCAATTTTAAATGATCTCTATTCATAGCTCTGTATCGCTCAAGGCAGGCATATACCTCTGGCACAATCTAGTGTCTGCTGACATACATATAACCACCAACAGCTTAATTAGTAGCTAAATGTGCACTAGCCTAAATGTTAGAATACAAAATGCCACAACTGGAAAACAGAGCTTTGCAATTCAGTCTACAGACTATGAACATGAAAAATTTCTACCTACCTGTCCCAGTCGTCATCTCCAGCTCTTCTTCTCCAAGACCTTTCCGCACCAGGCTTATCAAACTGATCAAAGTCATCATCTGTAAAGAAGACGACTATATTAAATAATTCTCATTGAAATTGAAGAAAGCTTCTGAAGCAAAGGCTTTTTTTTTTTGCACTTTCCAATTTACACGAGGAAAAAAGCAGATAAATACCAATGTTTATTAGTATTTTCTTCAAAAATAAAGTCATGCAACACAGTTTCCATCTTTTCACTGTTGAGTTGTGAGGCAAACAGAAATAATCACTGAGAAAAAAAAAATCACTAGAAAAGTTTGCCACTGGAGATGATGCCAGCAGCAGGGGTTCCCAAGCAATCTGGTACTATGGGAGACAACGGGACAGAAGTGGCCAGAGCTCTGAGCTCCCATAAGCTCCCACTGAAACCAGAGCAACCTCAAATCCTGCACAAGGCAGGAAAGGGGGCAGCAGCCTGAACAGGAGCACAGAAGTCAACCAGGACACCACTGATTGTCTCAGCTGGGGCATTACAAAGAGGACTCCATACATACATTTTCCTGACTGCATTTAATCGAAATGCACATTTTTAGCGACTGATAGAAATTCAAAAGCGGGGGAAGGCATTCAAAAGTGAAAATTTAGATTTGGCAACAGGTTTCAAAACAGAAATTACAGGTATACAGAGGCATGAAAATAAAAAGGGCTCACTATGAATTATGGTGCAATAAAAGTAAAATGTGTCAATTTTTCGCTTTGGTAGTAGCACCAACTTGGTAGTTGCAATTCCCCTTCATCAGAGGGGACTACATACCAGCCACATTTTAACCTATTTATTTATGCTAACACCATGAAAACAAATTGATAACTTGCAGTCACCAATTCAATTATGATCTTTATATCACAACCTCCTCCACTGCAATCCCTACTCCACCAAGAGAGGAGAGACAGATGGATATTTAAGAATTTACTGTCTTCCTCTTCAACTCTGTCCTCCTTGCTGGTCTCTTAAATAACCAACCCATCCATCCCTCCAAAAGGTAAGACGAAAAGTCCTTTCAGCCAGTCAGAGCTGTGCTGCAGGGATGCTCTTCGTGCATGGCCGTTTGGCTACAAATGGGCTCCAATATCCTGCAGTGTCATTATCCTTGCAGCTGAATCGCACTGATTCAGCGCAATCATTGCCCAAGGTAGTCTCAGGTGATGTGACTGGTTTTGAACCAATTCAAATCAGGACTGTTCTCATATATACTAGGGTAACTCAAGGCTCTAAGCACCAGGAAGCAAGCAGTGATATTTCTATCTGTGTATGTTCACCTGTAAAAGAAACATAATTTTCCATTTCCTGATGACTACAGAGAGCTGTATGATTATAAAGCAGTACAGCTTGAAGGCAATATCTTAGCTCTATAGTAATCCGAATTCAGCACACATTTCTTACTCAGATGGACCTTCACTTCAGCCAGGTTTAGAATCTCAAAATCAGAAAGCTACACGTCAAAGCTCTTGATCTGCAGACACTTCCCTTCAATGCAAAGAATCATTTCTCAGTATAATCCACAGCACTTCTCTGGCCAGACACCTAAGCTTATCTGACATAAAAATGCTCTACCTTATCACTACTGCTAGCAAAGAAGTGATATTAAAAGGAGGACCCCATTCTAGACATGTTTCTAGGCTAGATCTGTGCAGTTCTCCAGGAAGGGACATCACCAGTTACACATCTGGGAATCCCTGGCACAAGCCCTCATGTCCAGTCTCAAGGTACCCAGCAAGCCTCAACCGAGCACAGCTTCTTTTTCATCTCTGAACTTTCAGGTATTTTCACTTTCCCTCTACTGTTCTAGTTAATAAAATTGGAAAACACCAGAAATAAACACCACTTGCCACAGTATCTTCTTAAAAGCTGCTTTGGAAAGTCAGAAAGACTAGTCTCGTAGGAAGAACAAAAGGAGGAATCCACAGCTTGGCTCTCTGTAGCACTAAGGAAAATCAGGGCACTCGCACAGCCTCGGAGCTGTTTTCTTAGCCAAGTCTGTCTCCCCGGGGCCTCAGCCAAGCCCTAGGGACTGCCAAACACCCTCCGTTCCCCACACTAACAGCGTTTCCACTTACTTTCTGCTTATCCCAGCCTAGCACTGCAGAGCTGTAGGCTCCTCAACAGCTTTTTTTGTTGTTGTTTCCTCAGTTACATGCGAGTAACTGTTAGATTCCCCCCCCCTCCCTGGCTTTGCAAGAACAGATCATCCAGGCTAGCGATCCACAGAGCACAAGCTGCTTTTCCTCCCTGGCTGCACTGGTGGGAGCTTCCAACCCTCCAGGCACCTTCTCAATAAAATTTTCCCTCGTTATTTGCTATATGAAATGGGAGGCCTGAGCCACAGCAATCCCTCTCCCCAAAGCCTCCCGAGCGTAGGAGGTGAAGCAGCAGCATAACTGTGAAGCAGAGCTTTGCTGCGCCTTGCAACGGTACCAGCCTAAACAGCGCAGCCTAAAAAGGCAGCCCTACATGGCAACTGTTGCTAAGACAGAATATTTTCCTGTAAGGACATGCCCAAGACATCCCAACAAGGAAAAAAAAAAAAAAAAACACTGGAGGACTGTGTTGATCTTCGTACAAATGCACCAGAAAACCTTCTGTAATGCGGGCTCCAAACTGCCCCATAAACCTCCTTAACTGCTCTAGATGTTGTCTTTGAATTCATTCCAACATTTTGTCCCTGTGAATACCAGACATACTATTATTTTCAGGTCTCAAAAAAGCACATTGAAGGTTTCTTCTTATCCACGAGACACTGGAGAAAAGTCGTTTCCTGCAACAAAGACCTTTTCAGTGGGTAACAAACCATCATTCCTTGAGCACCCAACAGGTCTTTTAACAAAGTAACTATGTGCACTGATGCTGGGATGAACAGAAAAAGGGGGTTAAAAGACATAAAAAACCAGAAATGTCAACTACCAGATGAAAAAAATGCCACTTATCTTCCCTTTAACACTGAACATAAGCAATTCCATGGTGATCCATCCCATTTCCCAGCATCATTTTTAAAACACCCAACATGACAACTTGACAGTTTTTCAAGCATAAGTTTCCAGAGTTAAAAAAAGAAAAAGAATCTTCCTATTAGCTTATCTGTATGTAGTAGTTTATTTGCCCAGAATATTTGTCCTCATATTTCACTGCAAGAAGTTTCACAAAAAAAAAAAAAAAAGGTTTTATATAACTTGGGTTTCCAAAAACTGAGTGTACAAACAAGAGCCCTATTCTGTTTTGAACTGCAGTTTTGTATCTGTGGGATATAGAGGAGGGATAACAGGTTTCTAGAGTAACGGCCAAATCTGAAACATAAGACAGCAAATGTACCTCTGCCATTAGTGCTCGCTGAATAAAAACTTTCCTGCTGGTGCAGGGTGTTGGGGCTTGGGAATTTTGTTTGCTTTTCTAGTGTAGGAGCACAATGGAACTTCTGAACCCAATACTGTCATTTAAACAACACGTTATGAAGTACAGCACGAATCTTGCCTCATTTATTACAGGCAACCAAGCTCTCTATTTATATGACAAGACTCATCTTCACTCCTACTCCTTCATTATACACCAAAAAAGTGCAAAAGTACACTGTACACAGACATAAACTGCACAGCTTATGTGTTCAGCAGATAGACATCATATAGGCTTTATATTAGTAAACCATTACCCACACAATTCTTAGGAATTCAGTAACTGAGTCCCTGCAAGAGCATATTTTATGGGTTTGTTCCAGATTACTCCCATAGGAAAGTGGTTTGCATTCTCAAAGAAAGGTATAAAAACTCTTTTCTATAGCAGACAAGATATTTTTGTCTTTTTTAGAGAGTTTGACATGATGCAAATCGGGCCACTAACCATAAGCAAAAATGGAAAAAACGTTGATACAAGAGGCTCTCCTCGTGATCACTGCCAGAAAGAAACCTCTCTCCTCCTTTTTCATTTTTTTGGAGAGGGTGTGGGAGAGCAAATGAACCCCCAAGACATTCCAAAATGCTTTGAATTTGAAAGTACATTTGTTTTCAAAGAGAAAGAAAAAAGAAAAACACTTTAAACTCATGATGCCTGCTACTGAACAGCAAAGTCCAAAGATTTAAATGAAAACCACATGAATTTGGTTCCCAAACCATTCTGGACACTGATCAGAAACTTCAGCTCTCCAGCGTCGTTCACTGCCACCACAAACCGTAGCTAAAAGCGAGGCTGGCACCACAGCAGAAGGCAAGTCAGTTCCGACTGCATTTGCTGCTCACAGAGGTCTTTGCTGCTGCTGTTGGGTCATGGCCATCATGAACCTTTCACTTCTGGACAAGACATCCACAAGACCTAAACTCAAAGATTTACCATTTGGCAAAACTAAGCACATCTTAGCTTCTATAAAAACACAGCCAATTTTAAGGTTGTATTTAATTCCGGTGACAAGAAGTGAGGGAACATTCAGAAGAACGTGACTTCTAGCAAAAACTTTTCAGAAAAACAGAATCTTCCTGCTTAAAAGCAAACTTGCCTGCCACAAGCTGTAACGGCTTTTTGCTCTAGTCCATAGCTGATACAATAGCCCATGACCACGTATTTGGATTTCAAGAACTATAAACTCTACAGGTTTTTGGCATTCAGGAGTTTCAATATAGGCATCCTCTGATGTAATTATAAGCAACAGCGACCCAGCTGCGTCAGGCTGCCTAATAAATTAGGCTGCAATGCTCACAGAGACCAAAACACAGCCAGAACTTTACCCACTTCAGGGATTTAAAAAAAAAAAAAAAAACAGTTTATTTCCAGGTCCTGCAAGCTGCTGTGTAGTAACCTGAAGCAAGACAAATTCCTCTTCAGGCAGACTGGAGAATTTCCACTGTGCCTGTGAACCGGAGCATGACTGGCAACGTGCCTGCACTGCTGGCTAGCACTGGACTTTTTTCCTCCCACCAAGTTTATGAGAGGCAACCAAAACACTTTGAATGTCTTGCAGCTTAAATAGTCCTAAAAGGAGGCTCTGCATGGCTGACACTTCTCCCAAGCATTTCCTGAGTTCAAACCACTAACGATGCTGGCAAGGAGCACAGTGAAGCCAGACTATCTTCCTGTCAAAATACCGAGTGCTTTGGGAAGTGACTGTTTACCCAATTTTCATCTAATATCAAACAGATTCAGAATAAACCTACCCTGTCCACTAGGACAGAGGCAGATTAAAAAGAGATAAAAATGTAAGAATACCACTGAATGGAAGTGCCTTCACCCAACACCACCAAATTCCCTAACAGGAATGGTAGCCCTCAGGTCACTTAGAATGAAACTAAACTGATGACAGCTTAACTTCAAACTGGAGAAATGACA
Organism: Tinamus guttatus; assembly: GCF_000705375.1. The sequence goes on along the minus strand of NW_010579832.1, from coordinate 40,881 downwards.
ACACAGCTTTAAGGGTAGAGAGACAAGACATTGGGCAAGAAGATGGGAAAAATGTCTAGGTGGGAACCTCTCCAGCTCTTCCTTCCTCCCATTCCACATCAAAATCTGGAAAAGCTCATGATTCCCACCCCAAGGATATCTGCATTCAAGATCTTCCAAACTACTGATGTTGTTCAGAACTGTGCTCATCAGGAAGGAATAACAACTACAGCAGCCATCGCTCGCCGAAGTTCATGCTTCAGCGCTGACAGTTCAGCGACAGCAGATCCGCAACAGCCACAGTAAGAAATGCTCCTTCCTACATTTTAACAAACATTTTGTTTAGCTCTCCTTGCATGAGCAAGCACCCCTCATGAACAAGATTAAATACTGTCAATTTCGACCTAAACTTTGAACACCAAGAAGAAATCTCAGCAACTACACAACATTACATCATAACCAGTTAACTTGAGATTCGACATGTTGATTAAAAATTTGAGAATCATTAACTGTATTAATAGACCAACAAGTGTCTATCAGCCCTCCAAGACCCCCATCCTCACCAGCACACGTGCCCATATTTCAATATAACCACTCTAAAATAAGCAGCAAGTTGAATCAAGCTGTGTGGCAAAGGAGTTTGTGAATTAATACAAACTTATGGACAACTTCCAAAGACCCCAGGGACCACCCCTTGGGAACCTTCCAGTTTATGCTTGGGAATCCTCTCACTGAAAGAGTCTTAACCCCCATTCTTAAAAAGCTGCATCTACACAAAGATCTGGTCACATAAACTCTGCATCTGAGAACTGATGTTTCCCAAGAGCCTAAGAGATTATTAAAGACCAAGAAGCCTGCACACACTGCTTCATTATAGATCCTCAAGACAAACCACCTTCCTTCCATCCCACCAAATGTACTTCAGATTCCAGCCTACACAGCCACTTCACTTTTAAGCCCTGCATCCAACCCTTACAGCAAGTTTTAACTTTAATCTGTGTCTTCAAAGCCAAAGCTGCCTCGCCCTGTCAACTGTCACCTTCCAATGAAGTCAACTTAAAATTCCCATTATTTTTCCAAGAACTTCTGTGTTTCTTCACCAGTCATCAATAATGGCCTTTTCTGTTTGAACCAGAAATGCTTGGTTGCTATTATGTCCATATTTGAAAGCTTTTTTCCCCTCCCCCACAGGATCCAAGAGCCAAGTCTAAATCATTATTAAACAGCTAAAACTTTAACTAAGCAAAACTGTCATGGATCTAAGCTGTGAAATCAAAAGGCCCTGGCCTTGTCACCTTTTTTGTTTGTTTTTGGATTCCTGCTTGTTTTTCTTCTCATTTTTGTTACTACTATTGGCTTTTACTAGCATTTCCAAAAAGAGCTAAATATTTTATTTGTGTAAATCCCACTAAGAACCTAGCATTTAGAAGTTATTTTTAACAATTTCAACCAGAACTTTTCCTTGTCTAGCTAAAATGAGATAAAAATTTGTATGACATCTCTGGGCTCTTGCATTTAGATAAGTGTTGCATGAAGAACATTTAGATTCAAACTACGCCTGCTATTTATATGGGGCAATGATAATATTTAATTAATCACTGCTTAATGATGAACACAATGTTAACTCTGAACAAACAACTGCTTGTGCCCACTTACTGCAAAAGGATTCTGATTCACAGTCAGGCCAAACAGTGCTCACAACAATGAAACTAGGCTGGAAACTGCATTTCATCACTTAGTTCTGGACATTGTCTGCTGCACACATCTGTATGGGAAAAGATGCAGCCAAGTTTAAACCCCAGAACCAAAATGCTTAGAAAATGACACATTCTTTAAAATGCTCTGCCCTCATAATACTAGAGGAAACTTCCGGATATAGAATACAAGCCTGGAAATATTTTCATGATATTTAAATGTAACCTATGTGAACCACAGGAACCAGCACGAACGTTTTTGTAAAGTATCTCAGTTATCACGATATTTTTAGCACCATTACATCGAGGCTCCATATTACCAATTATTTACTATTTTACAATGCCGCCATTCCCTGTCTGTCCCCAGAAACCCCCCCCCAGATTTTGAGAAGTCCTTGACAACATTAATACAAAGTACAAATTTTATACTAATCGCGCTTACGTGCTTGGTTACCAACTAAGCTAGCAAAGGCCAACGGCCTGATCGCTCTGGTGCGTGATGCCACGCACAAAATATGCATCGTGACAGCCAGTTAGAGAAAACCACTGCCCCAAATCACCCCCGCCTTCCGCGGGGACAAAGGCAAAGGACTAAGTGACAACTCGGGAACGGATCGAGGCCCTCTCCCCCCGCCCCCACCGAAACTGACGCGGGTCTCGTCCGTTTGAGGCGCTGC
>NW_010579832.1:0-38042 GCF_000705375.1 Tinamus guttatus | reverse complement strand
CCCGCTGCCTCGTCCTGCCGGGGCAACGCGTAGGGGACCGGGCACGGGGCGGACAGGCTTGAATCTCCGTGTCCTGCTACCTCTGCGGGCAAAAAAAATCAATTACAGTATGAAAATGTCGCAAAGGAGAGGCTGGGATACATTGCACTGAGGTGTGGCCTTCCAGCTTTCACAGTCTGGCTACGTATGCTCAAACTAGATTTAAAACAGTCCACTTGACCCGTTTGCTCACACCTCACTTGCTTGTATTCTTTTTATTTTATGAGTTTTATGGTTCACACTATGGATTTATTTTACACTTTGGTTTTATATTATGCGTTTATTTTATTTTATGTGCTTATTTTATTTTACTTTTTTTTCCCCATCTTTAATCCGGTTTAGGGAGAGGCTGATGCTGGAAGTCGTCCTCGTCTTCCAGCCGTGGCTGTAGCGTAGATCCGTTCAGCTCCCTGATGCCCTGAGAAACTAATCTACCAAAAAGCATCATTAGTTTTGTGGTTTATGAGGGAGCTTGTGTTAATTCAGGGGCTTAGGGCGCTCCATACAGTCAGAGCAGGTTGAATTCAATATTCAACTCTGCCTTCTTACGAAACAAACTTCCGGTTTATCTAGTTTGAGAAGAAACCTAATCCAAACTAAAAATATCAGAGCCTTGTATTAGTATAACAAGACTAGTTCAAATAACTGGCAAAGCTTTCCCAAGCAGACAATTCCTCGCAGAAATAATTAACATTAGTATTTAATTTATCAATGTTTTCTGATTAAACCCTCACGTGGAGAATGGGAACGTTTTCACATCACTCTCTTCCCAGCTCCTTGCAGACCCATCTCTGTATGGCTTTTGGTCTCTTTATTTTAGCTTTTCTTTGCAACTGGACAGCTTGGTCTTTGCTCCGTATGTAGTTCTGCAAACTCGCAGCCAAATTTTCCCTAGTAGTTAGTGAACAGTCCAAATTACCTTCGCTGGTAATTTGGTAGTGGTCCCTCTATCCAGCTTTGTCTGTGTGGCCTGGAGGCAGCGAGTGAACTGGGAATGATCCTGAAACAGGGAGTGGGAATTGTTTGGTGACACGAGCTGGTAAAATCCAGGGTGCTTCCAGGATTCCAGCCTTCACACCCGGGTAGGAGGATTTTGAATATTGTGCATAAAGACGTTGAGCCTGTTTTGGTGCTGATCCCTAGTGGCTCTCCGTGGTTGTGGTCTCTGCCTTCCTAAATCTCTCCCTCCGTTGCCCACCGAACATTGACCCTAGGGGTGCATCCTGCTCGGGGATGTTCCGATGAACATTGCAAAGGGAAATAACACCAACACAATAGCTGAAGCTTAAGTCAGCAAAAATTCAGCTGATAAGTAAAAATGACTATAAATCAATTATCCCATAAATAGGGGGAGAGCCGTCCCACCACTCATTCCGTGACACATAACTTCTATAAGTTGTTTCCACTGCAACAATCATTCTCAGTTTTATTTTAGCTTTGGATTGTAACATTTTTCTCCAGAATAATTAGTAACTTGATTTTGGAACAGACAGTTTCCTTTTTAATCTTCTGATGTTGTTTAAATTAGTCTTTATTTTTTTACAAACACTTTTAAGTGGTTAGAAGGAATTCTGGATTTAAAGTGCACCAATGAGGTGTGCAAAGTTACTCTCTTTTAGGTATCTCTGGGTAAGATTTACAACCTGTTGTCAGTGGTAACAATCTTTGGAGGCAACAGTACCTGTTAAAAATACACCAAGATGAATTATGTGTCCCTCCACAGAAGGATAAAGGCATAAAGGAAAATAGGAAAGGCTTTAAAAATGATTAAGTATCTAACTAAGGAATTAAAATGAAAAGAGGATTTCGAGGATTAAAACAAAACAGAAAAAGAACATGTACACAAAAAATCTCAATGTGATAAATTCTGAACCAAAAACATGTTAAGTATTTTATAGCCTCCAGACAAACCGGAACTGAGGGCAGCGTTCATGTGTGTCAGCTTTTGTTATCACTAATTTTCATTCTGTTTTCTTCCCCGGCCTTGTTGGTTGTTTGTGCACTTGTTGCAGCTTATCTGACTCCTTGTCAGCCGTCTGCTTGACGCATCTCACTTTGCCTGTAATTTCCTCAGAGCAACGTGACTGAGGACCCCCCAAGAGCTGCTGGGGTGGGAGAGGAAGGAGCCCCGTGTCCTGAGAGGACACGAGGCCCCTGTGTAAGACGCATCCCCATCCGATTCCCCTGATCCCAGAAGGAAGGAGGAGTGACCACAGGAAGGACAGTTAGACTGTGGGTTTGGGTTATCCCTAGACACTGTTGGACCCCAGGGTTTGCAACATTTTTTAGGAGTCTCGAGTAAAAGAAGAAATGACAGAGGAATCCAAGTGTTAAGCGTTAATGTTAATTAAATGTTAAGCATTTTATCTGTAATTTTGTGGGTTTTTTTTTTCTGGATGCTCTAATCTGAATAAACCTTTGCCTTGTTTCACTAGGAAGCCCGTGTGGTGATTGCGGCATCAGGTGAATTGGAGAGAAGCTGGCAAATGTAACATGGTCCCTCCTCTCAAGAATAACTTGAAAAGAAAATGTCCGGGTAAATGCCCCATTCCAAGGCAAAGGGAGAGCTACCCAATGATGAACATATCAGAGAAAGCAAATATTAGACTTGTTTCTGAGGAGAGGTTTCCTGATGAGGAGCCAATATGAGGCAGTGTTGGTCTTGCCCGAATGCTGGTTTTAGGGAAGGACCAGCCTTGCCTGTTGCATTCTCTAAAAAGCTGAAGGCCATACGATGACTGTAGGCAAAGCTCAAAGCATCACAAGAAGCTTCTGTGGCCCAGATTCTTGTGATCCATATGGGGGAAGAGAAGGTGAACTTAGTCCCAACCTGCGGAGGCACAAAATAGCCTGAACTATTTACCTGAACTTCCAGATCAGAGCTCGTGTTCCTAACAGCTCCAAATGAGCAGTCCTGATAAAGGCCCCTGGGCACTACTGCAGTGCAAATAATAGTAGCAATAAGGAGCTCTGCTTTAATTGGTATTGTGTATTCCTCAAATGCCATGGAAAATATACTTTGCTAAGCCAACAATTTCCCCTCTGGAACTCTACTGGCTTTACCAAAATTACACGGGGGATGAATTTGGATCACGTTGGGTTCCTGGCTTAAATTATCAGCTGTTGATTTTTTGCCCCTTAAAACTTGGCAAGGATACAGGAAGGGCTTTCCCAGGCATGTAAGAACTAGGTCTGTGCATTTATGAGGAAATCCTTAGGGACTCTGCTTAGAAAGGAGCATGATTTGCTATAAGTATCGGACTACGAAATCCAGGAACTCCTACGCAGCACTCTAGCAGCTCAGGTACACCTAGACTGGCCTCGATATCAGTGCTTCCGAGCAGAGATTTTCATGCTTTATGGAAATTTCAGCTTTATGGAAGTATGATAAAAATGTAGGAAGAGGCAGCAGAGCCTCTGAATGTGGATGTCCTGAGATGCTTGGTTTACAAGCTGGCACTAACAGTGCTGGCTCTGGCTGATGTGATCTGGAGTGGTTTTATGGTCACTACAGCTTATCCCTGTAGTAGTCAGCTATCACAGTGGCCAGTTCGGGCCTCGCAATCCAGGAGGATGGAAAGGTGGTTTAGTTCGCAGTATTTATGCCCTGGTCCATGAAATGGCTTCCTAGGATCTGATTTGTCCTCTGCTGAAGTCACTTAGCCAGGAGTTTCCTCAGTATTAACTCCATAACTCTGAAATTATCATTGACATAAATAAGCAGAAATAACACTTTGAAGCAGTCATCGTCTTCACACAAACAAGATCCATATCGAGCTCTTTTGTCATCCTGAGCACCCAAGAAATATGTCCCATCCTTCATGGACACTCATCCGTGTTGTAGGACGGCTGCAATGCTCAGGGGCTTCCCAGGAATTCCTGATCAATGAATGATCAATGTTCCCCAGCTCTAGTTGTTCAAGAGCTATGCACCTAATCTGTGCTGTGTGAACATCCACTGCTTACGTCCTTTAGGTGGGCGAAATGGTGAATTTTAGCTATGGGGGACCTGTCTTGATAAAAACGAAAGGAAACAAAACCCACCTGAGGACTGTAGTTTGACAGGGCTGAGCAGGACTACAAGCACTGGCAGATCTCAGCTCTGAAATTTTCCTCCTTTACCAGGAAAAGACTCGTGCCATATAGACCTTTGGTGCCAGAATTGAGCCATTTTTATCCTTGCTGTAGTGAGCAAGGAAGAAACAAGTTTGGGGCCTAATGGGAAGTGGTTTGAGGCTATAATGGAGTCCGTCAGCAATTTAGCAATGCGATGCACCTGATTTCATGGATTATCCATAGGTACCAAATTGTTGCTGCCAGTGGAACTTCAGGAATACATCACCCTAACATCTTACCAATAAGCCAATTAGTGAAATGAAGCACTGCAAGTATCAGACTTCTTTATGCAAATATGTTGTCAGTGTGGAAAACAGAACCCTGTGGATTCAGTTTAGTATTCAGCGAGACCTCGTATTTTATTTGGTGCTATAGCTATTATTGACCGGCCTGTCTTTTTACATGGATACGTGCGGACATTGACTGATGTGAGCCCTAATGAGCAAAAGGATGGTCAGGATTTAGACCTCATCGTGTGTTTTTCCAATAGCTGAGTTTCTTCCACCGATTTCACAATATCTCTCAACGTTAATTTTGGTTATTTCTATTCAGCGTTGCACTGCATCACAATGTCAGTCGGGCCAAAATTCACTAATTTACTTACAAGGAAAAATGATAAAGCTGTGTGTATCAAATCCGTTTCTTTCTGGGACCTCAGTTTACCTGGACAATCCCGCGGATTTCTTTATTTCTTTATCCCAAGCTATCCTCGCTAAGCCAGGCCCCTTTCCTGCCCGCTGTTCCTTGCACCCTGGAGCGGGTTGTGGACATGTCCCATGGTGACACCCACGGAGACGCTCTGGCCAACACGGCACAGTTTGTGTAACACATTATCGACTCCCTTGTACGTAGTACGAGGATTTAATTAAGCGATAAGGCCCATCATAGTGGCCCTTTATCTAGCAGATAAGGATTTACCAAGCTTATCCGAGAGGTCTTTATCTGCAAGATAAGGAAAAGGTGCATAAGGTGCCTTCCTCTGTTTTTAAGTCGTTAATTAAAAAGGTGTTTTTTTGTTTTTTTTTTTTTTTTTAAGTTCTAGGGTGTTGTCTTTTCGCATTTCATAGCTTAGTAGTAAGGATTCTCATGGACTTTTATAACAGAGATTATAACAACAAAGGTTGTTGCCAGTGATTTTCACTGGGTGAAATTTATAGGATTCGCATAGTTTTTATTTGCTAAGTACCAGCTCTCGGCTCAGGCAGAAACTTAGGGCCTGATCTGCAGGGGATTTCCAGTGACTTCAAGATGCCAGGTCCCTAAATGAGTTTCCTTCGTTGCTGATTTCAGAGTGTCACAATTATGATTATGTTGTAAAGCTTAGAAGAGATGGGGGGTGGTTACACAGAACAAGAAAAAGGGGGTGTAATCTTTTGATTTCAAGGCAATTCTTTCCATGATTGGATCAGACCATCAGCTAAGCTAAATGATGCCACTTGAAGATCTCTGATCCTTTGCCTTTGTGATTTTAAGACGTATATGCAGAAAACATATACAAAAATTAATGATGATACAAAGAGCCGACAATTTAGTAACATAAAATAGAAAATACAGAATCCTGCTGATGATGATGCTCGAGGTAAAGAATATAGAGGGTATTACAGAAAAGGCTGAGAGGACAGAAGAGGAGATAACAGATTTCTGTGAGAGGAACATAAGATTGAAAGCAGAATGTGCTCTTTGGGTTTACCAGATTTAATCCCTAATATTGCAGCCATTTTTTATTCAAACTTTGCATAAATGTTCAAGCTCTTTTAAAAATAAGTTAGGTGGTTATCTCCACCCACACTTAGTGGAAGGTTATATTGCAACATCATTATACTAGGATTTCAGTGGGATCCTTCCTATCCAGAGAGAGTAAATGTATTCCTGACCAGTCCACACTTATTTGTTCTTATGTGCTATTTTAACATCACTGGCATTTCTTCCTTCCCAGCAATTTTCCTTCCCACCCCACTAGGAGCACAGACTGGTACGTAAGCCGAGTTCCCCTTCTTTGCTTTTCCTCTTGCAGATCCACAAGTGACAAACACAAATTGACTTGGCACCACTCGAGGGCCCTGGGTCGTACCAGACTCGCCGCTCATTCCACGTCAAGCTCTGTGTGAGCTCTGTGAAATTCTCCTGAATTTCCAGGCGTCCAAGCACCTAAGCTGCCAGATAGCTGGAAATCCAGTAGGTCGCTGCCCAAAGCAGTTGTCTACCACATAAATTGATAGTGTTGGCAGCTCTGCTTGTGAAAGAGTCCCTGTTCCCCAGGCTGTATAAATCATCCTGCTCCGCACCTGTTCCAGCTTGAATTCTTCATGCTTGGACATGGGCGCTGAAGCAAGGCCTGAAGGGATCGTGTTGTGTTAGAAGTGCCGGGAGGAATTCTAGCCAGGCCCAAGTGTCCCTTACCTCGAGGGTAAGGGACACCCTCCAGGTTACGTGGGAGGCGAACGGCCAGCGGTGCACGTGGAGCGGGAGCTTGGGCTGCGCGGGGTCTTTTGCTCAGTGGTCAGAGGATTTCATGTCCAGAGTTGACAACCTGACACCCTTTATTGCCTATTGATTCGCTTTTTTAAAACCTATCTAGCACAGAAGCAGTAAGTGAGTGGAAAGGTGGGAATTAAAATGTGTATGTAGCTAAAGACCATTACTCAGATATTTACTTAGACCTTAGACCCAATCGTGAAGCTGGGGTTATTCTCTCTTGCTCCATCTACCCTTCAGTAATTGCCATGTGAGCAATTTTTCTACTGCATCTTTTTATTTATTTATTTATTTGCAACTTGGAGAGTTGCAATAAACTCTCTTTGCCTCAAAGAAAGCTCTAAGCAGGGTCCTCACCTCTGTGTACTCCCAGGTAAAGTTCCCTCACCTCTATGTGGCCTCTCATGCTCTTTGAAACACGTCTCTGATGGCTCGAACTCCACCAACAGAAGCCAATAGTCCTGTGTCACCTGGCTTCAGCAGAATAACTTTCCCAACATGTATTTCATACGTATTTCACTCAGAAAACATTTTATGAGTGCTGGCGTCAGGCGCTTGGCTGCCCTGTTCATTCCTAACAACTAGGAAACCAAGTCAACTCCCTTCGATTATAGGTATTGCAGCACAAAATTATTTTGCTTCATATTTGGATCGTATTAAAAGGAGGTTTCTTCCTTCCTACCGTACTCCAGTGGGAACTGCCCCGACCAGACGTGTTTGCTCTCTCTTCCTCTCTGTGCAGTTGTTCCATTAAAGTAGTGTGAAAGCTACAGCTGTGTGTCCAGTGTCAGTGTGCATTAGGATTCGTGGGCAAGGTAATGACATGCAAGCCTGATCCTTCTCTATTGCCTTCCCTGGAAGCGCAGTTCTGCCTTTCCTGCTGTCAGCCTGCATTTAGAGTGCAAAGAGGGCTGCATGACTTGAAAGCAGCAGCAGGCAATTCCCTGTCTAAGCTGGAGACATTTACATATTTATGCCCACTTCAGTGGAGTAAATATGCTATGAATAAATCTCATTATGTTTTCAACTGTACTTACAGTATGATGGAAACACGCAGTACAGTTGTACAGTCTCAGGTTTTCCTTCAGTGTCAATATGGACATATTTACTAAATTCTGTATTGTTAACACAGAATTGCACTTCCAGAAGCTGTTAGAGCACCTCATATAATGTGAGAAAATAATGAGGGAAAGGTCCTTCAGTCTTTAAGCAGAAAATGAAGGAAAAACACCTGCTGCAAGCAGAACAGTTCTGCAGGGAATCAAGCGACGACCAGTCCATCGGGGTGACTCAATAGCTGTTCCTGCAATAACTGAAAGGATACTTTCCACAAAGCCAAAGATCAAATCTTACTCCCACTAAATGGTGTTTAAATATCCCATCATATCCATCGTAACGGGTATAATCATGGGATTTGGAATTTTGCATGGATTGCTTTATGGCATCTGTCCAGGCTCCAGCTTTCATTTCCCTGTAGATAACTGGTCTTGCAGAGGGAACTTCCAGGCTGAGGAGTGAACTCAGCATGACACCTTTTGTGTCTGCATCCATACTATCCAACATGAGGAGTTTCTATGGAGAAGCTAAAGAAAGGAAACGATGCCTGCAAACCTTCTGATGTAAGAAAAGCAAAAGGCATTTTTTTCAAGATGTGCAACAAGAAAAAGACAGAACTTCAGTTAAGCACAACGGAACTCAACCATGAACAGTTCTGACAGAGAAGCTGTTGATGATATCTTAGGCTTTGCTGAATAGAGAGATTTTGGCTTTACACAGACTTCCATTTGGCAGAGGGAAGATATGAATATCAATTAAATGCTTTGATATTTGCCATTGAGACCAATATGTTCTTCCTAACTTTGAGGAAGAAGAATGGAAAAAAAATCTAAAAGGACTCTTTCTTTTCAGACAAAAGATGCTTCTTTTTCAGACAAAATATTTTTCTGTCCAATTTCCAGATGGAATGTTATCTAAGAAAATCCAACTTCAATTTGCAGTTCTAGGAAGAAGTATGTGTTAGTGCTGCCTGCAGCCTTGCTGACTATAGCAAGGACAGTCTATTAAAATATTCTATATTATACAGAGTAGTGGTTGCCATAAGATACACCAAATCTTCAGTCAAACGGGACCTCAACAAAAGCTATAGCAAAAGTGAGATCTGAAATTCTGGTGAAGGAAAAACAGCAAGATTTATACCCAAAGAGCACAGGTAAAGACTATGTTGAAAAAAGAAGACATGGGATAAATGTGAGAGATCTGTCAGAAGAGCAGTGCATAATCAGAGAGTCAAGGTCCAAAGGACTTTAATTAAATCAGCTTTTCCCCATCAACCAGAATAGCGTCTTCTCATATATATCTGCCTGCCAAAGGAATGGTCCTGGCGCTGCAAGAGGGGCCAGATCGCATTACATGTGCTGAGGCCAAGACTCAGTTGTGCCCTGATGTAGGAGACAATTCAGAGATAGTGTAAAATATCCTTACATTTGGATGGTGTAAAATACCCTGGGCAATGGAGAGCCCTTTGGTGACGGCACCTGCCTAACCTGCAGGAGGAGGATCCACTTTGTGGATACAACCGGAGTCACTACCGACCTTTGCTTGTCTTGGAAGAAAATCTCTTAGCAATCCTCAACTCCACTTATTTTAGGATATAGAACAAGAACTTGCTTTATTTGCAGGCAGCACGGCATGAGACTGCCCAATTCACTTACTGAAATTCTTCCTCTGCTCCTTTATGGTCCTTAGGGCTGTTTCTTGAGTACTTTGCTTGTCAAGCCTTTCAGGTAAGGACAGTCTAAAACACTGAGGAAAATGCAGATCCAATCCTTGGTAGGAATCTCCTGGTGTAATGAAATATAAATGTCTCATAAGAGCATCACTGTGGTGAAAGCTTTAAGAAGATTTTGAATCAGTTTGCACTCTGAGCAGCTACTAGACAAGGTAGAACAAGAAGTGGAAGAATTATCTTATTTTCTGTCTTTCATTTAATTCTGGATCAAATTTGCTGTGTCACAAATAGGAAGTCCCATGTTTTTCAGTTCCTTGGCATTTTTGTTCAGGGAAAACAGAAATTTCCATCTATTAGGCACCAGTTCTGTTTTAATCATTACATTATTTGAAGCCACTTAGGCTTGTCCATGCTGGAAACTATTGAAATCTTGATAAGAATGCAGATATTCCCCCAGCACAGTTTCCTCTCACACTGCGTACATAGGATCATATGTTTTGGGTCTAATATACACCATTTTATAACCCCTCTACCCAACACCTTTCTGAGTACTTATCCTCACCTCACCCGTCAGCACTGTCATCCCCACTTTAAAATGAAGAATAAAATGATACGGGAGGACTAATGACGTATAGATATTTGAGCTCCTTTAGCTATTGTAGCAGTTTAGCATTCAGTGTGGACTAATTTTCCAGTCTTCTCAGGTCTGTGGCTGCATATAGATATGCCCTCAGGGCTACACTGCAGATCAGTGTAAAGATACCACGTAGGGCTGGCTCAGGACCCAGAAATAACCCCCCTGTGATAACACACAGGGATGCTGCTTCCCGGACTCATCCAGGTGTCTCTACACAAAACTGCGCTGCAGCGTAGACATTCACTGGGAAATCGTCCAAGCTCATACGGGAAGCTGGATTTATGACAGGGCGAGATTCCCGTCTCCTAAATCTCAGCCTAATGCAGCCCTACGGAATTGTTCTTCCTCGCTTTAGGAGGCTACGTTTCGTTTCCGCAGCAAGTCCAACCCAAGTCTCCTTGGAAGACCCTTGTTGCACAGAACACAGGACTGTGGAAAATTGCTCCCAGATTGAAAATCTTGAAAATAAATTCTGGGATTATCTATTGGAGGGACAGTAACTTATTTTTAGTTCTCTCCTAAATATATTTTTGGATTGAGTCTGTTCAGGGTATATATGGAGTATATATTATTATATACAATATTATATATATTCCATATATAATAATATACTATATATATTATATGTGGACGTTCGCCTTTGTTTTCGGTGAATATGGCCCTGAAATCTTTAAAAGTGTAAAGACTCAAGTGAGTTTTCGTTATAGAAAAATGAGAATTGATATTCAGAGAAAACTTTTGTACAAACTACAATAACTTGACAGATCTTCAGCTGAGGATAGAGAGCACCAGAGCAAACCAATATGTCTTAATTAATAATCCTGTCTACTCAGTGCAACTGCAGTAATATTAATCATTTCCTCAGAAGCCGCTGAATCCTGGCTGAATACAAAGGCTTTTTAGACTTCTGTTCGATTTGGTCTTTCAGAATCAAATTATTGTAGTGTTTTGAAGATAAATAAAAAAGGGCCAATGAATATGTATATGTTTTCTGATGTAGAGATATCTGTGAATATTTTAGGGCGGTTTTATAGTCTGCAATGAAAATGCTCCTTTGAAGTTGTTACTGATATAAAAATATAGTCATTATCTTCGGGTCACGCATTAGTTCATTGATGTCATTAGACAAAGCAACTAGATTTAGAAAAAATATTCCAAAAGAAGAGCACTTTCCAGCCTCAAAATTAAAACATCTTGAAAGTACATTGAAATAGATGCAATGTAGCTAAAATGTCTTTTGATGGTGTGGAACAAGCGTGATTTTTACCTGTTTAGAAAAAAAAAAAGCATTTTATTGTCTGCTTAAATAAAAAAAGTTATTGTGTGACAGACCATTTGTGTGTCAGGGGGATAAATTGCACAAGGAGCAAAGCTGAGGAGCGCAGCAGCGAAGCGAAAGCCCTGGACTGCATCCTGCTCTCCAGGGTTGGGTTAAATGCAAAAATAAAGACAACTCTCATTTTTGATGAGGACAAAGTGCATTTCGGAGCGGGGATGGTGGCCGGGCCGATCCTGCTGGCCAGTGGGCTGACTGGTGTTTGTAACAGACCTGTGTCAGTTAAGAGAGGGCTGAGGGCTTGGTGCCACTGCACGAGGTTCTGCACAAGCCCAGGGCAAGGCAGCTCCTGTCCCAACCAAAAGAAGGTCTAACAGGGTGAAACAGAGAGGATAGGAAAGGAAATATGGGCTTGAAGACACAAAGTGGCGTGTTCCAGGTTTTAAAAATCACAGTGTGGGATGTCCTGGTTTTGCAAATTGGCAATAGACCAATGGCAGATGGCAAAGATGACATAAGTGAAGCTCCCAGCAATTGGGACTATCTAATGCTAGTGTTTAGTGCTAGAGTGGTTCATCCAGCTCTGTCCCTGCACTTCACAGTGTCATTTCTGGGGATGGTTCAATCTGAGCTCTTCCACTTGGCACCAAGCTGATGCCTAGGCTTGTCTCATGGGAAAGGGACCCCATGGAGGAGAAGGCCTCTTCCATGCTGCACTCAGCATTCCCCAGTAGTCTGAAGGAGAGGGACATCTTAGCCACATCTGCTGGAGATTGGTGCCTTGTCCACTCAACCCGTGTCCACAGAGTAATAGGACAGCTGGTTTCTCCTGCAGAGACCATCTTGCAACAGCACGAGGAGTTGTTGGGAGCCCCTCGCTCTGTCCCTCACCCTGCTGAGCTGCTGCTCATGCTGTGGCTGGGGATGAGTAACGGTGCGTGGGCCCAGCGCCGGGGTCACAGGGCCATGCACGTGAGCCCAGGGAGGAAGAAGTGGGAGGATGGGTGTAGGTGGATGCGCAAGAATTCCCGGGATAACCTGAGGGTGCCCAAAGCACAGTCTGGACGTCTCTGCAGATGCTCTGCGGCTGCTTTAAGGATCCATTATGTGGGTGTAAATGAGTTGTGCTCACAAATAAGCGAACAGAGCTGTATAAATGTAGGCACCGTGAGTCCCAGGATCAAAGGTAACAGATATCAGCCTCGTTGCATAAACTCAAGTATCCCTAGAAGTCAGCACTCATAGATTTTATTCCGACAGAATACATTTTGCTAGATTAAGCTATATTTTAGGGAAGAAATGCTTTAACCTGCAAGTTAGGAAGCAGTTCTGCCTTTGGCTCTTGAGAATAAGGGAGCGTGTTGGTCATGGGCACCCTGCTGATAGCTACTGCCAGACAAACCCATCAGATCAACCCACAGTCATTAACAAATGGGAAGGGCAGCCTCACCCCAAGAAGGCAGGTATTTAATGGGTAAGATCAGAAGTGAGCTCTAAATACACATTGCATGTATATATTTCAGTTAACTGAAATAACTGTAACGAAAAATCCTGACAACACAAAACAATTTAGAAACAGCCTCATTTATTGGAAAATCTCAGATAATTCCTGATGGAGAGTCTGTAAATTCTCACATTTTTAAAAGGAATATGTGCATACATGTGTGCCCGTAGCTAAAAATGTAGTGTCTTATGCATGAGCAGAGAGCTTTAAATGAAGAATAGAACTTTTACTTACAAATATTTCCTGGCTCAGCCAGAAATGACAGACTCAGTGGAGGACTCAATGAAGCTCTGTTGCCAGATGAGATAAAATAGTTGACATTTTACAACTGCAGTTTAGTTAGTAAAGCATAAAGCTGCCAGCGTGGAAGGCGCTGCAAGCTGCAGCCCTCACCTCTTCAGGGCCCTGAAATCCTGGCTCCGAATGTGCCCGTGAGGCTCCTGCGATGCAGCGCGTTGGGGATTAGCGGAGCTTGCCTTTTCCTTGTGCCTTAGAGCAGGATTTGCAGCCAGGCCCGGAGGAGGAGGAGGACTCGGTCTGCATCCAGCGGGGCTCAGCCTGGAGGTGAAAGGACACAGCAGCCCAGGAAGGGAATTATCATCACAATAAGGTTTGCTGCATTCCCGGAAATCCCGAAAGGAGGAAGTCTCCGACTGGTCAGCCCGTGCCATGCGGTTCCCCATGGAAACCTCGGCTCTGTCTGGCTCTTCTGCTACCTGCGCGGAGCTTAGGCCGGGCAGGTGGCTCTGCCCTCCTGCTGCTGCTCCCGGTTTCCTGAAATCCTTACACTTCCCTGCCTTGCGCTGGGGAGCTGAGCTAGCCTGACCTTTTTTTTTTTCAGAAAATGCCTTGCTGAATTTAGCAGAAAGGACCCTTTGTAGCAAACACTTCTTTTTTTATGAAGTTGATTTTCTCTTACAGATTTGATTGTCTTTTTTTTTTTTCTAGCAACTTTTACCATTTATTTTTTTCACTGCTTAAGAGAAGGTCAGTGTCCCCTTCATCTCCTTTTGCCTTGTGGGAAACAACATGAGATACTAGTGATTTTGGTTTCCCTTTTCCATCTGCATTGCCTCTGCAATACCATTTCCTCCAAAATAACACAAAGAACAAAGAAGAACATTTAAAAAAATACAAAATTAATCAGAGTTGCTTTTATTTTTTCCCTCTGTAATTCTTCCAAAAAGTGGAAATCTTGACATGTCAGGTGTTCATCATATATACATTTAAGATGTGTCCTGGATCAGACCAAAAGCCCATCCAGCACAGTGTCTGCTTCCAGGAATGACCCAGAAGAGATAGCCAGAGGCAAATGTAAAATGGGAACAAGAACAGCAATATTTCCCCAAAATATTATCCAGGGATTTGTATTCAGGGAAATAGAAATGATAGCTTTGCCTTTAGTGCTGTTTCACTCTTGCTGTCTGGCTTCTCAGCTGACATGGAGCCAAGGTTTGAAGGCAAGGTTAAATGCTCCTGAGTAAAACTTATGGCATGAATGACCACAGGTGACTATTAAGTTGCCAGAAATCTCAGGATGTGCTTAGGCCTTCCTGGGCTTCAGGTCCACCATCCAGCACAGCAGTGCTAATTGAGAAGGGGGCTAGAATGCTTGGATGTGCAGGGGTCTTATAAGAACCAATAAACCAGAAAGTGTATATATTGAGAAAAAATAGAAATTGAAAAAAAAAATGCCACGTAATCCTCTTCAAAAATGGTAGAAAATAAAACAAGAGCCTTGTGCCCCATCCCAGCATCATCTGTGTTTGCTGAGGGGGAAGTGATCCTTAGTCCCTCTCCTACCCTGTATCTCTCCCACTTCCATATTGGATGCAGCCCAGATTCTTTGTTATCCTTCGTATTGATCTGCTGGCAGGTGAAACTCTTAGGGTTTAACCAGCCAACATGCAAACACCGTCAGAGTTTTTTTGCCGGTGAAGCGGAGATCCCAAAGAGGGAGTTTTAGCTCCATCTTTCAGGTGTCCGCCTTGCAAGCGGGCCTTGCCCTCCAGGTTTGCAAGCAGCTGCCTTGCACTGTGTGCTGCAAACGGCTGCTCAGATTTGTTCCTGAGTGCCATGCCGGTGCGATTGCTGCTAATGCACATTTGCACAGTGTCCCAGCTGGAAACATACCTGGGAGGCAGAAGATAAGCTGAGGTCAAGCCTGGCTTTCTCTCCTCTTCCCCCAGGCGCATGCGGCTCTTTAGTTGCATCAGCACCACTAGGACATTTATAGCTTCAAGAAGCAGCCGTTTTACGGGTGACCCTGGCAAGCTTGCTGAGCTCTTCACCCCCGGCCCAAGGCAATGCACCATCATGGTTTCACTCTCCTACCAAAAGAGCCTGCCGGGAGCAAGCTTGGCATGCGGAGGAAGGTGAATTATTCCTAAGACATCTCGTCAGCTCTAACGGAGAACAAAGCTACATTAACACTTTGGGTTGTTGCTGACTTTTCGGCTTGGAAAATTGCCCATTTGGCTGCTGAGGCAGCAGCCTGGATTGTTTGGAAACTTGGCTGTGAACGGAATGCAAAGGGATTTTTTCCCCCTTCAGGTTCATGCATCACTAACCATGCTAGGCATGTTATTCCGTACTGTACACCGTGAATGAATAAACTGCCTCTAATAACGAACCGATGTTGCTAATATCTTTGTGTAATTTGAAGCGAGCCTTTTTGAATTTAGCTCATTTGGGGAGGGAAAAAACACTGATGTTGCAAACGCTTATGCATCTGATTAACTTCACCGCTTAGCTTCATTTGCAGGATCAGGGCCTTAGCTATCAAGAGGCTACACGGCATTACAGCCCTTCTATACGTCTTCATTAGAGTATCTTTCTTATGAATCTGCTTTCATGCGTGTTTTTTTCCAACCTCCATCATAAACTGGATCGTATCTGCCAGCAGCAGTGCTGAACTATGTCAGCTCCTTGGTGCCTGTGCTTAATTCCTCGTCCTCCTTGAGAGGAGCCTGGGGGAGCGCTGCTTCCCAAGGATCCACATGCAGGAGTCAACGGATTGCCAGGCTGCTATTATTTGCCTAATAAATCGAGAAGGTTATGAATTTCCAAGGCATTTTTGCCTTCTTTTATATATTTTTTTGCAGAATTATTATTTCCCTCCAAACTTCCTCATTTCCAGGCTTGAAAGCAATTTTTTTCCTCTGCTGCAAAGCTTTCTGCTTCTATCCCTGTCCTTCCCCCACTGAGGTTTTTGCTCCATCTCTTCCATTTTTTTTTCTTTCTTATTAAAATTTTTATTTGGTTGATTAAGCCCCAGTCGTGCAATGGTGGCAAAGGCTACAAGCCGTCATGCTCTGTAGCTCCGTGCCTGGAGCCGTGGGTTCAGGGAGCAGCTTTGCCGGTGCATCCGAACCGGCGTTCACGGAGCGCGCCCATGCGCCGGCATTTCCGAGAGCACCCACTCAACACCCTTCCTCCTTACGCTGCCGTCGTGGGGAGGCTTCCACCTGGCACCAAATCACGCAGCTTTGGCAGATATTGACAGTCCTGCACGCCAGGGGAGAGACTCTCCATCTGTGGTCTTGTAGCGGAGTGATGAGCGGCTGCGTTTCTTAACAGATGGCATAACAAACTACAAGAAACACGTGGCCCCCTGAGACGCATAACCTGACATCGCGTAGCTTCAGCAACATATTGAAATAAGTCCTCCCCGGCGAGTGCTGGGGCTTCAGATGCAGCCAGACTGCCTTCCCCGAGTCCCTTGGCAAAGCCTTGGGTGATGCAAACACAACAGCTCCGAGAGCAACCACCCAACCTGCCCTGTGAGCAACTATGCAACCTGCCCTGTGGACAACCACCCAACCTGTCCCATGAGCAACCATCCAACCTGCCCATGAGCAACCACCCAACCTGCCCTGTGAGCAACCACGCAACCTGTCCCACGAGCAACCACTCAGCCTGTCCATGAGTGACCACCCAACCTGTCCCATGAGTGACCACACAGCCTGTCAGCAAGGGGCCGCCCAATCGACCTGTGAGTCAATACCCAACCTGCCTTGCAAACAACCACATAATCTATTCTGTGAGTCACCACCCAGCCTGCAGCATGGTGCTCATCCTGGCCTCCCAGGTGTGCTAAACCAGTGTGAAATCCCTCAAATCTGACCATATTTGAGAATTCAGGAGCTGGAAATTGGAGTGCTTGGCTGAGATGTGTGTGTGTGCTCAGCAGCTCACCAGCCGCAGGCTCCAGCAGCACCAAGGGTGCCACAAGGGACAGAGTGGGGATATCCTTTCTGCAGTTGCTGGGCATTGCTGATGCTCCATAGGGATAGGACAGGAATCACACTGTCTCGGCCACATCCTTGGCCATCACAGGGCAGAGTCCCGGCAGCCAGGAGAAGTTCAAGCTATGCGTGTGGCATCAGTGTCGGATGGAGCGGGAGCTGGTGGGGAAACAAACATTAAATTAATTTAGTTCACAACTCTCCTGTAGGGTATGGGATTTCCCTGTTTTCCCAGGGAGAAGTCTAGCGAGATTAATGTCAAAAAGATCCACTAATTTTGATGACCCAATTTGCATGCTTGATGACCTGATTTTGTGGAGCGCTTCCCGTTCCCGAGCGCTCGCTGCGCTGGAAGGACAGTGCCCTTGTTTTCCTTGGCAGCGACAAGTGCTCGGCACTTCTGCGGCTCCGATCTCGGCGCCTTGATTTGTGCATTCAGAAAATTAAAAGCTGCACCATGGCGGGGACAAAGCCTTCGACGTCTGGTCTGGGTGGCTTGGCAGAAAGTCACAGAAAATCCTCGTCAGGGACGCGGAGAGAAGCCAGTTCCCCAGGACACCATTCAGCTGCCTTCACCCGACCCCTATTCTCCTCTTCATACATCCCGCCGCTTTCCCGGTGCAGCTTCCAAATTTGACACAAACAAGACAGTTTGACTTTGGTAGATACCAGCCACCTCTGTAGGCATCTGCATCGTGAGAGGGGCACGTTGCAGTAGTTGCCCCGTAAATTGGGCTGTATGTAAGTTGTAACTTATGCAGAAGCCAAAACACAGCTCTAGGTGGAGCTTAGAAGCCTTTTGGCTGTGACGTGATATGTGTGAATCCAAGATCGGCAGTGAAGGAGAGAAATGCTGGCTGCTACTCCGAAATCCAGTGTCAAAAAAAAAATCAACACGATTTAATTGATAGGAAAAAAATCTTTTTAAAAAATCTTTGAACTAAATTGAAGACTCTATCTCTTAAGAACATACTGCAAGCTTAATTTTTGATGTAACAGCTAAATAAAGACGTATTTATCTGATTAGCTGTAATCCTTTCATGTTTATTCCTTGAGTCAGAGGCCTTTTAAAATGTATTGGAGTTTTAGAAGTGGGACCCAAGGACAACCTTAACTGCTCTTTATGCCTGATTACGGTGAGATATCCCTGAAGCGAGATATCTCCGCTGTGTTACCAATGCAAAACTATGGAGTGGTTGTGATAATCCAAGTAAGGCTCAGAATAGGAAAGTGAGATAAATGTTATTTGTCCTTCTGCTTCCACTGTTGGCACTTCTCCCCTGAGATTTTTGAACTTCCTCTCTGTGTAACAAACCTGGAGCGTGGCCTGAAATGGGGCAGACCATAAATAGGAATCAGGCCCGCAGCTCCCCTGGCAGTAGTAAGGATGTAGGTCAACTGTCCAAGCCCACGTTGCAGGTGTCTAAAAGTGAGATAAAACCCATTCAAGGAGACTAATGCAATTCTTCCTTTCCATTAAAATCTGACATTCTGACTGCAGAACCTGTTCAGTATAATCCAGTTGGTAATTATATTTTTAGACCTGACAAAAAAAGCATGTACTAAAAATGGGATGAAGAGCATTTCATGAAGTATCTTCGGTTCGCTCTCCATTTGTACAGGACGAGCTTATCCTTGTTGCCATTAGTGGGAGCCATAGCATAGAGCAGTGAGGGACCCTTTCCTAGAGGGTTCTTCTTCCACTCCTGTCGCTGTCTGGGATTTTAAGCCACAAATGTTACAGAAGCCATAGTCTTAGAGCCTGCCTCAGGTGATTTTTTTCTATCAATTACCTTTTTTTTTTTTTTTTTTGAGGGGGAAAATGCAGTTTCTTTGGACCTAAAATGACAATTGACACACAGTTTCATTAATCCTTTGTCCACCTTCCAGTAAATTTTTAATGTCTTCCGAATAAAGGAGTCTGAATTTTCATTTTTAAGTATCCTTTTCAGCTATAAAATTGCCAGTATCTGCCACTGACCATTATTTTCCTTTACACTTGCTGTCACAGCTCCTCTGCTTATGAGCAAATGCTTCACGCTACTACCGAAAAATTATTGACTTTTTAGATCATAAAAAGCTTCATGCTGAATGACTCTTCTCTGAACTCTGGTCTCTTTGTCGGCTAGCTATTCTCTCAAGCTTTCTATCTCTCTTGTAGTAAAAGTCCCATAAAATATAACATACACCAGAGATCAAACTCTTACAGGATCGCGTTGGTAAAGATACTGTTTCAGAAGCACCCGTGGTTGGTGTAGATACCGTGTTTGCAGTCCACTGGTAAAACATTTTGAAAAATCACAGCTGGAGGTCTTTAAATAACTGTTGCCATATATAATATAAATACATTTCCAAAAAATTAGCAATACACAGGCTGCTTCTGCATGGGGATGTGCAGCTCATTTGGTTTCTCAGTCCTTCAAGGGGCATCTGCAGAGATTCCTGCCCTCCTTGGTGAGGTCTTTCCTTTCCCAAGGTCTTGCCGAAATCAATGCCAGAGCTGCCGTTGCTTTCGGGAGAGGGAGGATCAGCTCCTGGCTGCTTAGCCGAATCTCACGGGGAAATCTCGGTCCATCCTACGCGAGCCGTGTGGATAAATAAGCGAAACGCTTGTCTAACCCACGTGGGAGCACAGCTGTGATAAAGGTGTGATAAAAGAACTGGCTCCGAAATCCGCGTAATCCTGGTGGTCCTAGTGCAAGTCACAGTCACTTTTCAGCTATCTGTTTGTTTAATTTAAAGAAGGAAAGTTCCAGTTACTGTAGACTTAACAGATTTTTATCTTGTATGAAATATGCCTAGCAGAGGACACCCTTCAGTCTGGTTTCGTTGTTAGCAGACCTTCAACAGCTTGTGTCAAATATCAGTGTAATGGACTTACACACGCTATTGATTTAATGACAACTATCACTGCTAGGAATTGATCTAATGTTTTCATTAGACTTAAAAAATGTTTTAACAACAAGTTCATTCAGAACTGGATAATTGCAGAGCCCTACATGGCCAAAGATCACATTCCCTGCAGAAGTGTAGTTTAGATGATCTTTTTAGAAGATAAGTAGATTAATAATAGTAGAGGCAGAGCTGAGGGAAATTAAAGCAAGTCTTTGTGCCTTAAAAACATAAATAATTTGAATGTTCACCCATTATATCACTGGGTAAGTGGGAGGGAATTTTTGGAATTAGTGAGGATTTTTTAAATGCATATTCAGTGGTATTTTGCTTGCTCTGATCATCACAGAATAACTGTTTTTGTTGCCCCCGTCTTTTTGTCTGCCCTTTTCGCTCCTCTGCCAGTGGCTGTTAGCAGAGATGGGGCTCTTCTGCTTGGGCAGGTTATGAGAGCCTGTTAGTTCTTTGCAGCGATAGCATCTCCTGCTAAGTGACCCGGAGAGCGAAGGGCATTTTGTGGGAGGTCTCCAGAGACGCTCCCCTCTTGGGCACGTCATCGAGGTTGGATGCTCCCTCGGAGGAGAGTGTGGCTGTAATTAAAGTTACACTGAGCTGATTAGCTGACTCTGCACGAGGGCATTGCCTAAATACGTGTGGAGAAAGAGGCTTCCCGCGCTCATGCAGCTCGTATGGAAGTCCCTCTATGGCTTCAGCCCATAGCCTTTTTCCTGCACAACAGTCTTCAGATTCAGTTTTGTGTTTTTACAAACGGGATTTTCCCTCCCTAATATTTTGTCTGATGCTTCAATTTTTTACTTACATCAGACCCAAAGACACATCAGACCCAAATGCACTGTGGTGAGTCACTGTGGCCCTTGTGGCGGACTCTCGCTTGGTGGTATGGGCTCATCCCAGATATCTTGTGGTGGATATTTAATAAAAATGCACAATAGTGAGGACGCTTCTGAACATGCCGGTCTCAACCTGGAAGAAAGCCTGCGTCTTCTCTCTTCCCTCCTGCATTTGGGATGACTTACTGCTTCCTAAATTTCATCAGTGTTTTCCCCTGAACATCATCCCTAAACCTGACTTGACTTTAGCCCTTGTTTTGTGGGGAGAAGTAATTAGTCAGGAAAAATCTCAAATAAAGAGCATGCCAGACTATCCTCATTGTTTTTAAAATGGAGCAATTCTGGACCAATTCCTCCAATATACACTGTCAGAGAGAAGTTTGGGACTCCCCTTTACAGGCAAATTCTTCCCTTTCATTTGTGCCATGTAGCTGTACTGAACTCATGGCTCTGATGGACTAAACACATTTCCAGGACAACCAAATCAATATGCAACTGGGGCAAACGTTGTACCTACATGGAGTCCATCCACAGGATAAATCTGGGAATTAACACAGCCCAAAATACCCCCCGTATTCCTAATATAATAATATAATAGCTCCCTGTCTACCTAACCCCAGGTTTTACGGGATTATGTTTCATAAGAAACGTAATGATGGGTCACCCTGCTGCTCAGAAAATGTTCCAAGTAAATAGCAGTAATGAAATGAGCCCATTCTTGTAGCAAAGACACAACCTACAGCTGCTATTCTATTTCTGCCACCAAAACGCCGCTTGCAGGCAAATGAACTCAGTGGTTGAACTATTGAGACGCTCAGGCATCGCAGCATGGGGTTTTAGCCACACGGCTAAAACCTGTTGGGCACAGAGATACAGCAGAAGGAGGAGGCAAGTCCCTCGGCTGCAGTCGGGCGCTGGGGTATCGCAAGCGAATCTCAGACAAGCTCTATGTAGAACAGCACAGGCCAGAGGCATATTGTGGATATCCAAGCGATGTCCTTGGAAAAAAAGGCTTGGGATTCTGAACAATATGACATTTTCTTTAAATAACCTCTACGGAAAGTCAGCCAATGAGGAGACCAAATGCCTCCCTGTGTCTTTTGGGGAGGGATTTGGTATGCTTCAAGGTAGAACAAAGATTAAAGAGAAGGTTTTTAAAGGAGCTGGGAGGGGCTTATACCAAAATATACATGAGTAATCTAGAGCATAATACAAAAATGCAAATGCAAGAATAGAAAGAAATCAGGACACTGTAATGCATATTGCTTTAATTTGAGGAGCAAAGGGATTTGAGTGGATTTCTAGGGTATAAAACAATACAGAATAATACAGTGTTTATGTCAGATATAGCTGATGAAAGCTCCCAACAGATCAATGCAGGAAAAGGGTATAAATCACTAGTATTGGAAGATGTCACTTGAGAGCAAATCTATTCTCAAGTTAAGATAATATTTTCCGATGCTCCCTGTAGTTGAATACGGCTAATATGAAACAATCTGAGATTGAGAAAAAAAATGTATCCAAATGAAAAATGGAAGTTTAAAATATCAGCTCTAGGATCCATCTGCTGCACAGAGGGCCTGGGGTGAGAGAGAGCAGCCGAGCTCGCAGGGGCCAACTTTGCAGCTGGCACTGCTGCCCCTGCGGTGAAGAGCTGGACGTGGCCCCTTCAGTCCAAGTAGTGCATGTGTTCCCAGCACCAGGATGAGGTGTCCAGAGCCCTGGAGCTGTGGCAGATGGAGAATGTCCACTTTGCCCCAGGGCAGGTGGGATCCATCCTCCACTTGAGTTTGGCTTCAAGGGGGTCTGGTGCCGGTGCTGCACAGATCTTCTGACCTGGAGGGCTGTAGACTGGCTGCTGCTTGTAAATGGAGCACAAGATGTTACCACACATCTCCATCACATCACATTTCCTCATTTGTTTTGCCTATGTTAATTCACTCACGTTAATGTGTGATATGCCGGTATATGGTGGTGAAGAAAACCACTTTGGGAAGTATGTGACCCAATCAGCATTCTGTTCAGAGCAGGCTTTACCGGGCAAAAAGAAAATTAATAAACATAGCTTAAAAACTACTACTCCTGTCTCCAGTAATTGCTTTCTCCTTCATCATCTGTTGAGTTTGAATATGTAAATGAATGGAGAGAGCCTTCTGGCTGTCCAGTCTCTGGGAATGAAGGTTCTTGATGACAAATATAATTTTGGAGAAAAAGGGAATTCACTGTGCAGCGAGCCCAAGCTAGATCTCATTTACATTGGTTTTAAATCACTGGACTTATTTCTGATCATTGTTGGCATGAAATTGAACCCAGAGGCCTCTAAAACTTGGCCTAGATCCTGATCTGGTTTAAATCAAGCCAGTGCAATACCAGGTAGCACCAACTGAGCATTTGCTCTTCTCTTTGGACTGGATTCTTCCTTTCTGTTCTGAATACCTTCCCTTCCCAGTTTTCCCTGTTTTGTTGTAATATTCTTCCCACAGAAAAAAAAAAAAAAAAAGAAAGATAACTGGGTCATAGTGGGTAGAAAGGAACTGATGGAGGGAGACACGTGTGTGCCATCTGAATCCCTTGAGGCACACGCATGTTTTATCTGTCTCAGCTGAGCGTATCACCTAGCTCCCGAGGTTGCGCATGCGAGGGCAGGAGACATGGAGTGTGCAATTCCCCCTCTCTCTCCAAAACATATTGCCTGTAGGGGCATCCTGCTCTTTTCTGCCTGCAGAAATCATTTTGCATTCCTTTGCCTCCTTTAACTTCTGCTTGATTTCTCCATCTACCTAGAGCTTGGAGTTCAACAGGTGATAGGTAGATAGGCTTGAAGTTATCCTCTTGTGCATGAATGCCTGCGTTTCTCAGATAAAACTTTTTGACATCTCAAACTTTTATCCTAAACACAGGATAAAAGCACAGTTACTTCATATATATATTTGCTGTGTTCACAAAGTGACAGGTCAGTTGAAGCTTCTGTTAAAAGATGCTTTTTTTCTGCGTAGGCTGGAGCGAGGAGAGGAGAAGGGAATAGGATTGGGTTTGTAAGTCAACCTCATGAGCTCCCTCTGACCTCAAAATTTTTACACTTTAAAATGAATTCTCAGAGAGAAAGAGAAAAATAGCCTTGTGTTTATCTCACTAGCCTCATTTTGATGTTTCCCACTGCTTGGTTTCAAATGCTGCCTCCACCAAGGACTCACAATGGGGGAGGAATTCTTCTTCTTCTCCCAAACCGTGCGTCCCACCAGTCACTGAACCAGAAGGCAAAGGACAAGAGGGAGCTTGACTCTGCAGCACTCCACTGCATTTTGGGAGGCACATTCAGCCTGTAAATTCTTTCTTATCAAACTTTCATTTCATACTTAAATACTTAGAGACTTAGTAAGTCACCTCGGAACTTTTTTTTGAAGACTGAACCAGTTGAGCTCCTGCCTCTGGCACCATAACGTGGATTTTCTGGCCTCTCTCTTTGAGGAACTTCTCCACAAACAAGATTCTGTTATTCTGTACTTTTCCAAAGCCCAATATTACCCATATACTGTAGGCAGTTTTGTGGTATGCACCACATCCACACTGCGCTGTAATATAACCTCTTTACTCCAATCTGTTCATTGCAGTTTTTTTCCCAAGTTTTGAGATAGCTTTTTTTTTGAGCCCTGTGTAAAAGCAACCACTCACTTTCATCTGACTTCAGCTGCTCTGCCTTTGCCCTCAAGTCACCACCCCTTTTCCCTGCTGTGACTCCCCCACCATGGAAGCTTGTCCTCCCTTCTTTGTTTGCTGAGGAATTACTTTGGGTTTAATTGCACCACTTGTTGGCAATAATCTGCTCTCTGGGTGCTCAGATCACACTGTATCAGTGACCCATCCTTCTCACTATTAATTTTACTTGCAGAGTCTGTGTCTTCTTTGAAATCTACCACTTTTTTTTCAAATAGTAGATAAATAGATAAATAAGACCTACAAACAGAAATTATATATATTAATCTAATGATGATTTTCTTGTATAGTTACATTTTAAAGCCTTGTTTAAATGATTTTTGTCTCATTTAATATGTGTCCTGTTAATTTTGATTCTAGCTCAGTAATTAAGCTGCCCCACAGAGCAAAATAAATTAGTTTATGTAAGTCTGTTACACATCAAAATATGATATCAAGTTAATAAGCAGTTACCTTCATCAACTCGGTATGAATTACATTTTATACGTATTTATTAATTGACTTCTGAATTAGTACGTCATTCTTCCTGGGATCTAGGCCAAACTAGACTGCAGTCGGGTCATTCTTTTGCTTTTGAAAAATGAGGTAATGTTGGACATCTTCCAACCCTCTAAAACTTCCAAGACTTACTGAAAATTTGTATTAACATTTTTGCATAAAGGCCTCTGAGTAACTTCTCTTACATTTAGATGAATAAGTTTGACATATCCATAGTTCTGAGGTGAGAAACAAGCAAAGCATGAGAAGACGAGAGGATTCTTACTGCTCAATATTCAGTAAGAATCACTAATTTAAAGCCTTTCAAGTTGCTTTGAAAAGGTACCAAAGACCCTACTTGGGGTCCCAAAAGAGAGAACCAAATTAGAAGAACTACGATTCACTCAGGACCCTTTTTTTCTTTGTCCTTTGCAGTGGTGTAAACTGGGAAGGGAGTTACTGAAGGAGCAGCTGTGCTGCCCTGCATTTGAAGATGGGGGTTCAACACGAAGTTATGGATATTGGACCCGCATGGCTCTAGGTCACATTCTGATGGGGGAGTTGGGAAAACTGAGCATTAATTCAGCCCATGGCTCAGGCTGGGGTTGCAACTGGGTGTTCGCTGCTGTGGAGGTTTGTGTCGCGTGTGCTCAGCCCCTGGGGGATTCCAGGATTAAATGTCTTCCTCAGGAATGCAGCAACTTCACTCCTTTCAAGTGTATTTTTAGCCCTTTGCCGATGATTAAAGTTCAGGGTCAAGATGCATCTTTTCTTGCGGACATTTGCTTTGATTCCTGGTGTGCTTTACTGAAAAATCTCAAATTTACGGAGAAATAGGTGACAGCATGTCAGAGAACTACATATTTAGTTCTAGCAGTGAGTCAATCAGACATCTAGGCAATTATCCCCTGCTTGGGATGACAACTGAGAGATGTGTTTATTCTGTCTCCAGGAATCTCTGTTATTTTAGGATCCTTTCCAGAGTGCAACCAGTGCTAACTCATCAGTATGGGGAGACTCCTGTTTATGCTTTCATTTCCTATCTGGGGTGGATTATTCACTTATCGACTTTCTGGTCCCCTCTCAACCTTTTAAATTCACTTCTACCTTCCACACCATTTCCTGGCAAGAAACTACAGGCTTTATAAACCCAAGACCTCACATCTTTATTTGTGCTGATTAATTTTCCCTGTATCTTTTTGAAGGGTATTAGCTCTTCCATGTGCTGTCATGTGGTACCTTGCTACAACGGTGGCACTGGGAAGCCTGAGCCAGAGGCCTTCTTGTCTTCTCTTGGAGGCTATTTCCACAAAGGTTAACCTCTAAGATCAGTGCTTAACATCTCTAAAGTCTTTTCAGGGGTGGCATTTGTTCATTAAGACACTGTGCAAATCTCTGCCCTCCTTTACATCTGCGTGAAGTCACTGACCTCAGAATCTTTGCATTGGGTCAATACTAGT
This sequence comes from Tinamus guttatus, assembly GCF_000705375.1. The sequence continues at coordinate 11,626 of NW_010579832.1, read as the reverse complement.
AAACCCAAAAGCCAGATTTGGCCTGTTCTGTGTGTAATACAAGGACTTTGCAGACAGCAAGAGTTGCAGCACCTACCTGAACTTGATTAGCAAGCTAAATATTTCCTGTTCCATAGGAGCACCCAATACCGTAGAAGCCGGAGGCTCCCCTCAGGCAATAAGCAGACGAGTTCAGCTGGAGGAGACTTTGAAATCTTTCAAAGCCTTATCAGGAAATCATTTACTTCTGTGAGAGAGGCAAGTTGTTTATAATGGAAGAGGTGGCATTCGCCTTCGCAGGCACCGCAGAGCCTCTGACAAGCGGTGCAAGTGCTCAGCCGCAGGTCACCTCTGTAGGAGACTCTTGAAATCTGGATCACTGTTGCCCCCAGGATGACTCCAGTTGGGGCAGGAGTTATAGGAGCATTTACTCCGCTTTCTGCTTTTAGAGGCACAGCCACAGCGCAAGGTCCTTCCCGTAACCTTGCCTTCTTGACGAGGTCTGTGTGCAGACACCTCACTGAAACAAGAAGCAAACACGCAGATAATGTTAGCCCATTGCCACCTCTCCCCACTGCCATGGTCCCCGCCACGTCCCTTTTCCCCTGTGTGGCTGGAAGACAAAGAGTTTTCTGCAGGTTAAGGAGGCCTTTCTTTATTTCTCCTTCTGGAATCCTTGTCATTACAGTGGTAGCCTCTAGCTACATCCGTGAAGAGGAGCACCTCCACCAGGCACCTCGCGCAATAATGACTTCTTTTTTCTTTGAACTTGGAGCTTTCAGGCACTGTGGTATGACATTAAGAAGGTGAATCCAAAGAGGACCATAGATGTAGGGTCATTCCAAGCAAACCCTGACGGGATGTGAAAGAGGAGTAAGGTAACAGAAAAATGATATGACAGCACATAATTGCTGATATGTGCAATTACCAACCACTTATCCAAACAGCAGTTGGTCTTAATCTTACAACCTTTTTTCTTGCTAAGGGTATCAGCCACTAAATTGCTTCTGCTTCCTCTGGGACCCAAAGTAATCTTTAGGCTTGAAATTGAGGTATTTTCCTTCCTTTTCAGTACCTACATTTCTTTGCCTTTTTAATATTTGAAGCAGTATTGTTCCATTGTTAATCTTGATAAAAATAAATCAGAGCTACACGCATTATTAAGACAGCGAGAGAAAAAGAGAGAACAAGAGAGAGAATATGCATTCTACTTAGAGACATACTTTTCTCTGAGCAGGCTTGGCACTGGGTGTCTGAATATTGTCCATTGACTTCCTTGGACTTCTTGTGGTGCTGCATACCTCCAACTTCCATTGCCCAAGCTGTGGGTTGAGAGTGGTCAGCATTTTGCTGGACTGAGCCCTCACACTGGCAGCTTGCAGGAGCAGAGCTCTGTCTTCCTCTTTGCATTTTGTAGTGTGGAAAAACAAGTCATATGGGATAACATATTAATAAAAAAGCCTTTGGAATTTTTTGGTGAGCTAGGTCGCTCAGCAAATATCTTATTATTTGCTGTCCAAGCAGCCTGAGTCTTCTCAAGTGACACTCCAATATGTTTATCACTATTTGCAGTAGGAACTTCAAGTCTGAAGTCAACTGGTCAACACTATGCATGGTCAACGCCATGGTCAACAGGAAAAGGTGGTCAAATAAGATGAATAGCTAAGAGAAAGTGAGAGGAAGGCACAATGGGAAGAAATGACTTGTTGGTATCATGCGGTCAGTGAGTGGCAGCGCAGGCACCAGCTCCCAGGTCCCCATCCTGTCACCTGGACCTTGCTGCCTTGGATGGTGCGGTCTGACACTAGATGCCGGCATTAGACGTGGCCTCTGTCACCAGCCCTGACACAAATACAAGTGCAAGTTCAAAGCAAGAAAGTCATTGAGTGCACACAATGTCTGAGATATGGGAACGTGCACGTGCACACTTACATACCCACGGGCACATGGGAGATAACTGTGTTAGGTCCTGGTATAAGTTAAAAAAAAGGAAAAAAAAGCTTTACAGATAACTAAGCGAACGTTAACAAAGTCTGGCTCTAGCACACACTGCCTTGTTTACTCGTATGTTGACCTTAATATTAGCAGTACACATTTCTTAAACAAAATCCATGTCCTCTGCTGCTAATTGTTAACATAACAGAGGGTTCATGATCCCATCTTTCATCACATCACTTAAACATTATTTGAACAGTATTTTATTACATGTATTTCTTAAGAATTAAAAACATTTCCTTGCTATGCCTGTCAACTGGTTTGAAAACTAAATATCTAAAAAGTTCTGTAGTTTATTTTTAGCAATAATTTCTATATTGTTTCAGTGTTAGCCTTTGAGAATAAAACAGAAAATGCAGCCCTCTGTTATCTTAATTTTGGGATAGGAGAAGAAGACTGCTTTCCCAAGGAAGAAATATTGGCCTGCTTGTTAACAAAATTAGTTTTAGACCCTCTTCAAAAATGAGTAAGGGAGTTAGATGCCCAAATCTAGTGACTTTCAATGAGAACTGGCTACTTAAAATTCAGAGGACTATTTCAAAAGCTCATCCCTAATCTCTTCAGAACAATTTCTATTTCATTGTAATTAACCATGGATTTAGAGTCTAGTATGAATTCACCTTGACTAAAATTTTCAAAAACATCTTAAAGTCCTAATTTCAAAATGGCTCAGGCCCCAAAGAGCTTATTTTCTGCTGAAAGTCCTCAAATTTACTACAACTGTGTCTGAAGGGTGGGACCTGAGATCTTTTCCCTGCTCTTGAGCTCAGGTGTGTGTCTGTGCCACATCCTGTGTCCACCCTGCAGAAGGGCTGGATCCAGCTCCTGCTCTTGCTGTCCAGGGCAGTGATCATGCAGGCTGGAAACAGGCTGCAGTTACTTGCACTCCTGGGTGCAAGAAGATGACCAGGATGGTGGGACATGTGCAGAGCTTTTTTGCCATGATCTGTTTTGGTTCAAAGGGCTGGAAAAATGATGGAATGTATTTTTTATCAGGATATTGTTCTTCAAAAAGAAGGAAAAGGTTTGACTTGGTCTAAGTGAACAGGAATTCGTAATGTACTTGGAACTAGATGTGGATAAAAGATTTCACTTCTCAAGTGAACTTTTAACTATGTAATGTGTAGAGTAGTTTTTAAAGGAGTGTCATAATTGTCTCCTATCTGTAGATTTTCTTTTCCATTGTGGCGAAAAAGAGGGGAGTGGTAGAAGCCATTCTCAAAAGTGTTGAAAAAAAATAAAAGAAAAAGCTTTTCTTTTTTCTGGAAGCTTCCTACTTTTCTCAATGTGATTACAGCAATTTCCATTTTAGTCTTTGTGTCTACAGAGCACTGCATATCTTTATGCACATGAGCTGTCCCATAAACTGCTGTATTCTCATGATCCCTAATGTTCCTATGTGTTTTTGAAATCAGAGCTGTGATCCATGGACAGCTAGATGCTCACGAGGGGCTGGCTCTCCTTGCTTCATTGCAGATTAGAACTGGATGGGAAATGCTTTCCTGTGCCAGAAAAGAAAGAAAAAAGACTCAATAATTTTCCATTCCACATTGGGATGAAACAAAGAAAGGAAGATAAGAAAAGCCTGTACTCTGTTTTTTCCATGAGCCCAACTCTGCGGGCTCGTACAGAACTGGATGCTCCATGTTGAAGTTTCTCACCTCCAGATTTGCTCCTGGGTGAGGAAATCCCCAACCCAGTTCTGAACAGGGACTCAAACAGGTTCTCCAGCATCCTGATAGGCAGAAAGAGCAGTTGTGCTTGAGCGAGCTCTTTGGCAGTTCAAGCTCTCGCGAATGCTGAGCTCATTTCTGGATACCGTGGGCATCATTTGGAATAGCAGCACCAGTGCCTTGTAGTTGAGTGTACTTGACATTTATTGACACCCAAATCTCTAATTGTCCCCAGTAGAATGTTGATTATTCTGAGATTTGAACAGAAATTTAATCTTAAAGCTAAGATTTTTTTTTCTCAATTAAGATTTTGTGAGGCCTGGTACATTCCATAATCATTTCTGGTTCCCACAAACCAGGCTGCATGGAAGTGTGTGGACAGAAGAAAATATACCTTGGAGCAGCCTCCCTGCAAACAGCCCTTCCAGTCAGATCCTCATCCTGCACTTCTGCCTCGGATTTTGTGTTGGTTGTCTAATTATGTTGGCTGCTGAGTAATTATTTTCATGGAACAGTAATTTTAACAGCATGCAGTTTATCAGAGGTGCAAATTATACATGAAAAAATATACAGCAATTTTCAGTTAAAACTTTCATAATGTTCTAAAGTCCTTGTATTTTCAACAAATTGAAGAGGAAAAAAATATTATTGCTCTTCATCCTTCCTTTCCCATATTTTTAGAGAAAAACAACCTGCAGGTTTTCTTGAAGTCAATTAAACCCATTTGAAATAAAGCACTTTTATTTTGGAACAGGAACGTCCACATGGGGAGTTAATCAAGAATAATTATTCCTCTCTAAATTCACATCCTCAAATAATTTGAATTAAATCCCCAGTATAGACAAGCCTTAAATGTCAGAGGAGGATATATTAAAAAAAAAAAAAAGGCAGTTAGAGGAGATTTATCGTATCAAAAAGCAACACGAATAGAAATCTTGCCTACTCCCCAACCCAAGCCAGTGAGAAAAGCCTTGTTGAGACTGATTCGGGCTCATTCACCACAGCTGATTACACATGCGCTTGCTCAGTCCTTTGAAGTCAATCACACATTTCAGTAGCACGATCTGCACCTACAAACTGTGGCTGTGATGGAGTCGGTGAGGGAGATATGGCAATCATTAAAAGAGAGCAAGTTTAAACATATTTCAACAAAACATATTTCAGTGAAAGAATTTTGCTCAGGGATGCTTATATTGCGCTTGCTTTCCTTGCTGCCTTAGAGCTAGCGCAGCACTCATACTTTTCAAAGAGGTGGAATTTAGGCAGATTTGTATTTTCCTGTCAGATTTGCCCAGTGTGGGTTTCATCGGAATGGGAGCTTTCCCTGTGGGTCGCTATCAGCTCGTACCAGGACCTGTGGCCACCTTCTCTGCCCATAGCCTAGTGTGCGTGGAGTGGACAGGCTTCACTTCTGGGTAGAAAACAAGACAAGCCAGCTCTTGAGGCAGACAGTCCCCTGACTGTCATTGCAGTGAGATGGAAATAGCCTGAGATGGTACTGAATCCCCAGGGCTATGTTTCTTCCTCGGCTCTCCTGCTTGGAAGAGATGCTCAGGGATGGAGAGCAAGTGGAAAGAACAGAGTCCAGTCTCTTCCCCAGCTGCCCGAGCTTCCCTGTTCCCTCCTGACTCTCCCCTGCACACGAAAACCATCGAGAAAACCTTAAGTCCCTTCTTGGATCTCAGTGTTTTCCTTGAGAGCTCCAGGGAGGGTTCATATATGCTCAGGAGAAAGAGTAAGCTCAGTGTCTCTGAAATTAGGAGTAGCCACTTGAAGCATTTATCTTTTGATAAGAAGAATCTTTTGGCCCAAATTAGGAGTAGCCACTTGAAGCATTTATGGAAGAATCTTTTGGCCCAGTTTCACTCTGTCCCTCCTGAGGGACGACTACCAGCTCCAGCATTCACACGTGAGGAAGGGCAGCTCTGAGCTCCTGGCCCTCACAGCGGGCAGCGAGGCAGGGCAGCCAGGAGGAGGTGAGGTGCCCTCTGACGGGCACTGGTGCACGTACACGGTGCCTGCACACGAAGGGAGTTCCTTCCAAGGCAGAAAGTCATAGGGCAAAAGCTGAGATTAATCAGACATTGGAATCAAAAAGCAACTTGGCAAGAGCACAAACCATATGGATGTGGCAAGAGCCCTTGAACCACAGACGTCTAAATGCCTCTTGCTGATGGGTAACTAGGTCAGACACAGAGCGCTGAAGTCAGACACAGTCCTTGGCCCCAAGCACTGTGGCTCTGCCTACATCAGACCCAACGGGTTTTGTTTTGTTTTGTTTTTCCAGTTTTGGGGAAATTAGCTATGTATAGGTTCGTCCACAACGATGTAATTGGATGTTGTCCCAAAAGTTTATTCTCTGGCGTTACGCAACAACCACTCTGTCATTCCTGCGCTCAAGTGATCCATGGAAATACGAGAGTGTGAATGAAATCCTTTTTCAGCTGCTTCAGGTCAAGGCAGTACAATCCTTCTTCTGTCCTATTTGCAGCCGTGTCAATTAGGAGCCAGCAGAGCAGGACTCTCCATCTGACTGTATTCCCAAAGGAGGCTTATTTTCACATTCCCATTATGCCATCCTGCAGACTATTTTTCCATTCTGCATCTGGATGGCAGTTTTCCCCATTCCTCCAAAGTCTGATCATTACTGTTTGATCTGACAAATGTTTCTCTTTCTGGGTCATGGTAGTATTAACATAGGTTTTAAGGAAGAGGGAATTCATTGGACACTTATTGTGTTTTTTAATCAGGGTTTTCAACTCCTGAAGTAAGCACCAAAATTCTAGTTTCTAGAGAATCCTGGAATCACCGTAAACACAGATATATGGTGCCAAGGAGATGATTCAGAGCTGAAGATTAATACTGTATCAGATACGAAGTATCATCTCAGAAAAATGTGAGCAGAAGATTGAGATGGCTGTACAGGAAAGCAAATGCCAATGCAGGAACAGAAATCCAGTTCTCATTGCAACCTAGGGTGAATGCTGATCTCATATTCACATGAGAGTGGTATAGTAATTCCTGTTGTCTCTTTCTCTTCATGACCTCTGCCAACAGATGTATTTTCCTGCTGTTAGAGAATCACATTTTTTGAAGACACACATTCCTGTGATATTGATGCCAGCTGTAGTTGTTATCCCAAGTCCCAGTTCAGACCAAGAATTTAGTCTCCAGAATAGCGCAAAGACACTTGCAGCTGCTGGAGCAGTGACCAGGGAGGTCCTGGGGCACTTCTGAAGGAGATGGGCCCTCTTGGCTCAGTTTTTGAGCAGGGGAAAATCCCCTCTTTTAGGTGCTCTGCTAGTTCGCACCGCAGCAAGGGCAGCTATCACAGGGACTTACATACAAGGAAATTAAATCATCAGCACGTAACCATCCTATAGAGCTATCCCCTCTCATTTAATGCACTTTGGTGAGCTCGTAGAGCATCTCATCAGATCTGGAAACAGCAAAGTACCCCTTGTGTCTTCTTCATGTATTCAGACCCCAAAAGGAGTCAAAGGAGCGCTCACAAGCTTGTGCTGTTCCTCAGGTAACGGCCCGTTCACTTTTCCACTGCTCTCCATAACTATACAGACAATAAGACAACCAAAAACCTCTGGTACAGCTTTTCCCTTTCTATAAAACAAGTTTTCTGATGATTTCTCTCAAGTCAGTTATCTCTGCCCTGAGTCCTTGGCTTTCTTTTCTTTCAACATGAATTTACTGCTGCAGAAACTCATTCAGACAAGGGTCAATCAGACCAAAGGACAGAGATAGATGGACTGCTTGTTACTCTGTTGGACAGTCAGAAAAGTCTTTGTAACCCTCAAAACATAAAGCAATAGAAACTCTTCAAGATCCAGAAGTATGCCTCCTTCAGCTAATTTGCAGATTCCAAACTCAAGTAATAAGGCAGGAGATTTGCCTGCAGTTCAGGCAGAATACTCATGTGACTGGTAATATAGATCTGTAAATTATTTTACTCAAATAAACAAAGCATTTCAGAAAAGTTTGAGTACCTCTTCCTGACTGAAGTCCTGATGTCGCCCTCAAATCCAATTTAAATTCTTCGGGATGGAGCACATGAAACCTTTTTTGAGTACCAGTGAACAATTCCTGTGGATATCCAAGTTTTTTGTGGCCACTCTGGCACTTAATACAGCTACAATTTAAGATTTATCATGCTCATCTCTTTAGCAGCGTTATTCTTTGCTATGTGCTATGAAATACTGGTGTCCATTAAATAGAGAACTGCAGGAAATCTGCTTTCCAACTCAGTTTTGAGATTTGACCGTCTTTACTGCAGTATGTTTTTAACCAGTGACTTTTCTACTGAGTGACTTAAATTTACTCCATAGAAAACAATATTTCTGAGTCTGAACATGAGCATGGATTCACTCTTTTTTCTTGTAGCTGTTTTCCATTCTTGTTGAACATGTCACACAGACCACACGAGACCGGAAAACTAGGAATTTGGGGTCAGAATTGAGCCCTTAGGCGAGCAGTTCGCATTTCCATAGCACCTAGCTGTAGAGCCATGCATCCTTCCCAAGGGGGCCACCAGACAGAGTGCAGAGGGAATAATATGTCTGTGACCCATTCTGTCCTCTTTGTGCTAAGATTACCAGCTTGGGCGCTGAATGCAACTGCTTTTGTGATTTATGCCCTTGTTCCTTAACAACACGAAGCCGTTTTGAAACTGTGGGAGATAAGTATGCTCAGTGTGTATGGATACTGCTCAGTGAAGCAGCTACCAAATTGCATTTTGAATAACGTCCCTGAATTTACTAATCTCTGCTTATAAAGGCAAAATATTTACACTACTGAGTCAAAGGCTGGGATCTTCAGTTTGCTCAGCGCTGTCTCGAGTCTGTTCCTCTTGGATACAATGGCAGATTTACCATCAGCTTCTCTGGGAGTCATCGTCAGGCCAAAAACAAGGGCTTATGGAAATACCATCCATAGCTCCTAATCCTCTGCTGGAAGCCTTTCCAGAAAGGCTGGACTACCAAACCCTCCTTCATCTTACTCAAAAAGTTATATTTGCATTTTACATAGCACTCCTATTTACTAGATACTTACTGAAAAATCTGAAGCAAGCAGAGGTATCAAGCTTGTATACAGTCAGCACTATATTTTCCTATTCAAAAATGAGAAGATTTGCTTATATTCTGGTTAGATCCATCTGTTCAGGGCAAGGATCTTCTCTCGTGGTGGCAAAAAGTTATATTCCTTTTCTGGGCAAGTTATTAACAATTTTCCCAAATGTGAAAATATCAGTTCTCAAATTGATTATGGCCTGATTCAGACCAGTGGAATTACCACTTCGTTTTTGAAGGAAATTGGATGCTCACAAAAATGCTCACAAAAATAAACATATCCAATGAGATGATGAAACTGGACGTTACAAGTAAAGCTAGAACTGAAAGCTCCCAGCTACTTGAGGTTTCATACTACAGCTTTATTTGCTATAATGCCAGAGTGAATTGAGCAGGTGGCATACAATTAACTCCCCAGTCCACAGGCACAAGTCTGCTTCGTAATTCCTCATTTGCTGTTTTGGTCTTTAACCTGCAATTCCTATGCAATGTGTATGTCTCATAAGAACTGCTGTTTATAAATCATCATCCCAGTGGCATTAGCTTCCCTCTTGGCAAATGCTCTAGGGCCCTTGTTCTCGGCTGGACACTGTTGCACTGCAGGCAGGATCAAAGAATGTAGAGAGGAAAGTGTTGCTGTAATGAAAATAAAGTCTTCACCCAGAATAGTCCTGGCTGACTGTCAATGTGACGAGACCTGTAGCAGAACATTGTTGGATTTCTTTATTCATTCTTTCATATTGCTACCTTATTTCTAGCATGTGCTACCAGGATGGCCAAGATGTAGCTATAAACTTTAAGCAGAAGAGACGAGGGGTTGCCTGAACCTCAGTGCTCATAGAAGGCAGTTTGGTGCTTTGCCCGGCACGAGCCTTGCTGCTTCTCCTGGCTACCCTGCAGCCTCTGCTCTCCGTATTTCCTGGCCCAAGTTCCCCTCAAGGACTGAATCAAGCTCCAGTGCTTGAGAAACTGGACAGACATCACCTACTATGTCGTCCGCTGCAGCACCGTGTGCTCCCTGGAGCTGTGAAATGCTCTTCCAGCCTCGGCATGCGACGCTCCTGCTCTCTGTCTTCCACAGCAGAAATTTGCAAGCTGCCTCCCGAGCTCGATTTTTAACCCTACAGTGGGATTTACCTTTTTGTGAGGTTTCCGTTTGCATTCAGCAAATGATCTGGTTCTTCTTTCATCTATCAGAAGTCCTGGGCACTTTAAAGCCCTAAAGTCAAGTGATGTGGGAGGCTTGGCAGGCATTAGAGGCCTCTCATTTACTTGCCAGGGGGTTATGTTTCTTGGAGTCTTCCACAAACAGCTCTTAACTAGGTTTTGGCAGCAAAAATGGTGAAATTTTGCTCCCAAAATTTTTCTGAACACACTTCAGTAGCTATAATCAGTCAGTGAACACCTCTCTCTCTTCTGTTTTTCCTTAATGAACAGATAACATTTCCAGTTACTTTCCACCCATTAGTGCATCTTTGCCTTTTGTTGGAGACAGGAGCTATCCATCTTGCAGAGCCATGCTTTCCAAGAATATTGGGATGTTTTATCATATAGGCCATAAACATTGCTTTTCTTTGTTATCTGTCCCCGAAGTCCTCTGTCAAGGATGCTCAGGTTTTCTGCTTCATGTTTCCTTGAGCTTTTTTGTCTAACCTCAGGGCACTGGAATTTACACCCTTTGATATGCTGTGTTACAGTAAAATGCTCATCAAATAGCTGCTTCTCTGACTTACATGTTGGTCTAATCTGGAGTCAAGTCTGGCAAATTTAGCAGTTAACCCATCTCGGGTTTTCCTCAGCCTCTAAGAGCTTCAAGATTGAGGCTAGGATGGGGATCATGGACCTGTGTTACTCAGGCTGGGAACAACCTTCACAGATCTCTAGAGAGGACAGCTCTGACCCAGGTGGCTCTATGCGTCTCCTTGTGTCCCTGGGTTGTGTGCCTAGTCACAGCAGCATCTTGTCATTGGGCTTGTAGGAGACCCTGGTGTTCTGCTGACAGAAGGTTCTGCTGAACTCTGGGTGAGCTTCGGCCACAAATAGCCAAGCAGCAGCAACAGAGGATGTGACACTCCGTGTCAGAAGAGCTTTTGGCTTAAACCAACTCCTTGTGTGATATTCTGTAGGGTTGTAAGCACATGCTCACCTTTAGTTGTTTGATTGTGTTAACACCCCCACCAGCCTGATTCGGGGCAGACATCCACGTCCAACAACATCTACTCTGTGCCCCCATCATAAGTGGAAGGAGACTGATCTGCAGTTCAGTGCCTTGACTAGCAAATTCTGATACTATGTGCAGTTGCGAGAAGCAATGTTGAGGATTTCTTGACAGAATTTTTGGAGGGATTTTAGGACATGTGAATGTCATGACTTTTGAAAGAACTGCTCCTGCCTCAAAGATTGACCCCCTAGGATACATGGTTAAACACCATTTCTGAAGGGTCCAACAGGCCTTGTACTCAACTAAGCACCCTTTCAACCCTTTACCAAGCAACTAAGCACACAGATTTCCTTTTAGTCCTTCCTGAGCCTTCTAACCTCAGGTTTTAACCTCCCATTCGAGCACTCCAGGGCTGGAACTGGAATCTTGCAGGACATTGAAATTCCCTGGGAAACACAGGGGAGCGGGGCTAGGACGGGAGTTAAAAAAAACATCATTGCTCTTTATTTGACGGCAGACTTGATTCAGGGGCAGATTATGAGAGCTCACCCATTTCTCAGCATCAAAATTCTCATCACTCTATGCCCTCCCTGGGCCAGGGACCAGTCTGCTTGGACAGTCCTGGACTTTCTCAAGTAGCTCAAGGTTCCCCCCTGCCCTGTGCACTTCTGTCAGCTCAGCTCATCTTCTCTTATTCCTTTTGGTCTCAGAAATAATCACCATCTTTCCACGCCAAA
>NW_010579831.1:7130-80998 GCF_000705375.1 Tinamus guttatus | reverse complement strand
CCCTCCAACAAATCAAGGTGTCGTCTCTTCTGTCTAGAAAGTAGAAGTGACTTGCACAATGTGCAGACTGAACTTGAGATTAGAGCATTAAGTCACCTCAGGGAGATTTGACCAATTAAACTGTAATTAACTCTAAAACAACAATGATCCTCTAAATTTGTCATAAACGGTGAGTTCGTCTGAGAGCTGTCTTTTCCCAGAGCAGAGAGTTTTTTCAATTTAATGCTGTTCCAAAATTGAAACAAATCCTTTTACAAGTTAGCCTCATAAATGAGGTTCCTGAGGTTCCTGGGTTTTGTTTGTTTGTTTTTTTGTTTTGTTCTTCCTCTTTACTCCTCGGTGTGTGCACTTGCATTAATAGATGCTTCCAGTCATTGACTTTAGTGCAGATACACTGCATGTTGTATTTGGAATATGTGGTCTTGAAATCCACCAGAGCTATGTGACCTTGAAGGAAGCATTAGAAAATGCTTTTTCGGTTTAGCCTGATGGGCTCTTTTGAAGAGCAAAATGTTAATATTGAGGGGGTTAGAGTTGATAGCAATGAAGCAAGGCAGAAGTTTTTGCCAAGTTTGAGCCTAATTCCACTTGAACTTGAGCTTTAGTATTCCTACTGAGATGAACTGGACAAGTGACCTTTGGGATAGTGAATTTAGGTATAACTTGTGGATGCACCCTCTGAGATGGAGCTTGGCCTCCCCTTTCTGTAGGGAGCTTTGTGTTGGAAAACTTTTTTTTTTTTTTTTTTTTTGGCGTGCGTGTATAGGCATAGAAAATACCTTATATAAGGCATATAAAATACTTTATGTATGGTTAAATATATTGCTTTACACATGAAACATGAAGTAAAAATAGGTGAAGGTTTAAGTATGCAATTCCTAAGCTAATCTTTGTGGCCAGCTCATGGGCTGTGACTGTGTCACTGTTTCTCTCCTGCATTTGGAGTTGATCCTCAGCAACTGTGAATTGCACTGGATTAGGAAATCTTGCTGCAAACTGTGGTTTGACCCTTGCTTAGGGCAAAAGGGATTTTCAAGGGAAAAAAAAAAAAAAAAAAACTAAAGTGATGGGGAATGATAGGATAATACAATAGTGCTGTTTAGCTTGGGGGGAAGTTTACAGGACAGCTCTACATGCCCTGTTTGCAGGTAGGACAATGAGTCATCAGTGTCACTTAACTCAGTATCAGTTAAGGTACTCTTGCCTCTCTTCCCTGCCTTTGGAAAGGTTTCCTTTGGAAAGCATTGATCCTTATTTAAGAACTTTGTTTTTCTTTCTTTCAAGATTTAAGGAAAGGTGGTTGACTTCAGGAAAAAAGGAAACTTAACAACCCATGTTTGATTTATTTATTTATTTTTGTTCATCTCGGCTTTCAGGACCCCCCCAAGTTAGACTGGGTCAGAGAGAAGCCAAGAAGCCCATGGCAGTTAGCTCTCTTCCTGCCCTGCAAAGGCTTGCAGAGCTGCTTGTGGAGTAGTGGAAAATGAGATCAAATGCATCTTATTTATACAGGACATTATGGCCAACACCAAAATAATACCTAGGTTTTAGGTAGTTAATAGTTTATTTTATTCTTTAAAAAAAAAAAAAAAAAAAAGAAAGAGAATGTCTTCCCTTGCTTGGCTATACAGCAGCCATTGTTGTATATCACAGTCTCACAAATGCTAATGTTTTCTTCCTCAAAGCTTTTATTTTCCTCTCCATTGTAGTCCTAGAGTGAAGTGCCCCCTGAACTAAGAGGAGGCAGAGACCCTTTTGAAATGTCGCTGCCAAAAAAGGTTGTTTCCTCATTGAATCTGAGTAAAAATACAGGTAGCTGATGTGATAGATGATAGTACAACCCAATTCAGCTGTCTCTAATCTTTCCACATCCCTCAAATCTACATGGTGTTTCTACATTAAGCATAGTAGTTACTGCCAGCACTATTGTTTTGTATCCAGCTTAAGTAGTTCCATCTCTAAATTGACTTTTTCCACCATTGCAGAAAACTTATGCTCAATATGAGGGAAATTGAAAATCCTCAGGATCAGGAGTCTTTGGAAATTTGTTATGAACAAACCAATACTGCTCTGGATGCTGTAGGGCCAGAAGCCAAACTGAGACTTTAGCTATTTAGGAATGTCCTTTTCAGCCTCACTGTTCAACAGGTCCATAGGGTTTTCTAAGACATGGGTCTCTCGAATATATACTTGATATGAGTATATACAACTGTATAGTTGGTATAACTTAGGGAAGGTTTCAACCACCTAGTTGGCAAATGATCTCATGTTCTTTCTTTTGCCTTGTGTTTCTCAGGAAGTGGACAGTCCAGAAATTCTGCAGTTTGCAAAGTGTCCCATGAGGGATGGAAGGGATTTTAAGCAGTGCTGAGGTATTTAAGGAAAGAGCCAAGTAGCAGCGTAGCCTCAAAAATAAGAAGGAAGCAGACTTCAGCTATGCAACCTTACCCAAGGTACTAGTACTAACTCCCTGGTTCCTAGTTTTCTGTGTATGTTTGACTCTAAATACCTATTGGATAAAGAAAACTGCCGCCCCTAAGGATTAAACAAGCCCAATTTTGTATGGATTTGTGCCGCAGAGAATAGTGTACCTGTAATTGATACAGCAATACAGGGGTGCGGTACAATAGGGCATCTTGGCTATGGGTTCTTGTGTGTCCTGTGTATCAATTACCTTTTGTGGAGACAGGAATATGATCTGTCCTCAGTCTGGTCAGCTGGGTTAATGAGATTAATAGGGCTCTATTTAGCTTAAAGAACTTTACTTCCTTTCAGAAAAAATGTTTGAAAGCAATAGACAAGTCCAAAGTTCCTAGGGATGCACTGCCTGTCACGTAATTGCCATGATGGTGCAAGCTTTGCTTCCTGTAGAAAACCACTCAAAATCCAAGTAAGTTCTTGGGCAAGAGCCAAGTTTGATGGCTCGGTGCCTCAATAGATGGATAAGTCTCTGTTCCTTTCCTCCTCCCTTTTCTTGTGCGCTGGTCACTGCCTGCCTTCTTGCACAACTTGTTTCAGTGAGGGGATACGGAGGAGAAATGCTTTTGCTCAGGGTGATTTATACACTTGCTGGTATTGCCCTTCTGGGAGAGATGGGAAGAGGATGTATGTGGCATCTCTGAATGCTGAAGGCATAAAAATAGAGCTTGCCACTTTGTGAGTGAGTGCTGGGCCCATTCAGATGTTAGTCATGGTGATACGTTGTTTTGGTTGTATTTTTGTGTGTAATAAAGGCAAGTTACAAACCAGACTTGGTTTGCCTTGGCGATTTAGAAGACTATAGGCTGATGCCTTGCTAGGCTTTTCTGGGGCATCTTTTATATTGAGCAAGCAGCTCCTGAGGATGTTCACATCATATCTCTGCTGCCTTGTTATTTCAGTCTTCAGTGCTATTTTCTATGATAAGCTAATCAACCTTTCTCCCAGTCAACATTTCCCTGAGGCAGCTTTGTTAAATGAGGGTAAAATGGAAGCTAATGATATTGCTGAGCTTCTCCCAAGCCAGCCGTAATGACCCCAGTCCTGTGGTTGTTCAAATAGGTCTCTCTGAAGACTCATTAGCAGCAGTAGCTTTGAAGGGCTCCGCTCTGCCCTGATCCCCAGATGATGGTTGGATGTGATGGGCTGAACCACTGCAGGGTGAGAGGAATGGAGGCTCGAGCGTAGTCATTCTGAGGCTGGGTATAGGCCAGGGCGTGCTGCAAAACACAGGTCATGCCTGAGCCTACACTGTAGGAGGTTGCTAGAAATCTAGAGCTATTTGGAATATTTGCCGGATGCCAGGTTAGTTGCCGAAGCCTAATGGGGAGGGTAGCCCCTTGCTTTTGTCTCATATGGACTTTTTAGGCCCTGTTGCCCCTCGTGGATGTGTCCCTGCTATTCTCAGATCTAATATGTTGCTATCGGTATTTTTTTTTATTTCCCTGAAATGAACATAATAAAAAAGGCAGAAATGTGACCTCAAGAGTCAAGATACAGACTCCAATGATTGTTCACTGTCTCCATCTTTCTATTAGATTTTCCGAGGCTGTTTTTTCCCCCCCAATTTGTTGGATAAAATCTATACAAATGAAATACAAGCGTAGTCAGTAAATAATAATGAAAAGGTAAATTCATTTTAGAGAAGCCAGTGCATGTAAGACATCATCTGGAATGACAGTGATTTTCTTGCACAGATCATGAAGCTATTACAGTCTCTCAAAATTAATATCAGGCTTTTGGGCTCTGCGACTGTGTGTGTGACCTCTTTTTACCCTTTGTCTATTAAGAAAAATGGTATTCTCATTTTGAAATGCAAGATGGGCAGCAGGTCTGTGTTGTTCCCTGGGTAAGAATGCTGCTTCTGTTGGGTTCCACGGGATGGGCAAGTGCTTGGGTCTGTTTTCCAAATGACACACTGGTGATGGGAGCACCCGTGGGACAGACGAGTGGAGCTGTTTGTGTCCAGCTTCAGTGGAGCTGCCTGCAACAACCTGGTGAGGGAGCTGGAAGTCACTTTGGTGACTTTCCGCCTCTTCTCTGTGGGCCAGGGAGGGCACAGTGGCCGGAACCTGCTGAGGTGCTCGACTTAGCCCGTGGACTCGTTCTTCTCAGTGTGGTGGGAAGGGTTAGCTTGCTTCCTCTTCACCCTACCTTCATCATCATCAGTGATTCTGTTGTGGTTTTTATGCCAGGGTGTTGTCCAGCCCAGGGACTGGGCTAAATCTTACTTCCACTTAAACTTTGGGTGATGTGTTCATTTTGCACAACGTCCCTCTGGGATTTAAATTTGTAGGTATCTTCACTGCAGAGAGAGGAGAGGTTCCTAATCCTCAGTTTCTGTGGATTGCTGTGCCATGCCCTAGCTGATGCTATCCCATCCATGTGACTCTGACTTCACCCAACTCATACCAGTTTAAAACCAGAATGGATCTGAGGTCAGCAATTTCGGGCTGTATCACGGCCTGTCTTAGTATTTAAGATTTCCAGAGCGCTCTCAGAAACTATCATACAGAAATGAAGGGGAAGCTTGCCTGGGATTTGTGAGGGAATTAACTGAATCCAGACATGAGCTGAATACCTTTTAGAAAGCAGGCATCCTCCTTCAGGCTTCAGCGTCCAAGCAATGCCATGTTTCAGGTGGTGGTAGCATGAAAGATTTTCATTTACATCCCTGTGCAATGAATTAGCTTGGGATATATTAACCCAGCTTTGCAGCGCCAGAGAAACCTTCTTTCCCCGAGTAGGGAAGTGGGGTTTTTGGATGAGCTGTGAGTGAGGATGGGGGATTCTTGCTTTTTGCAAGTAGGCTACAGCCTGTACCCCAGCGTCATGCTGAGGCTCTTTGCCTCAGAAGGGAGTAAACTATGAGTTTACTAGGCCTTACTGCCTAACAGCAGATGTGTGTGTGTGTTTTTTGCTCATCCGAATCTTGCACTTTTCCATATATTTTCATCGTGCCTTTTGAAATGCACTCTGGCTATGCGGTTTGCCTGATGTTTCCCCAGAATAAGGCACAGTTTTTGTTCTTTCGGCTTGCTTTGATCTGACACGACCAAGTCACTTGT
Organism: Tinamus guttatus; assembly: GCF_000705375.1. The sequence continues at coordinate 75,452 of NW_010579831.1, read as the reverse complement.
CTCCTACAGTTAGTTTCATTTTGCTATAGAAGGACGATGAGATCAGCGCCGTGCCCTCCTTGCCTCATCCTTGGCTAATGGATTAGTCTAGATGCCTGACAGCATTGCCTGAAGTGAGGATGGTAGTGTGTAAAGCCACGTGGGGTAGGTCAGTCGGACAACAACCCTTGCCCAGCATACAGGCATTTTCTTCCTTATGCTTCATCTTGTGCAAGAATTCCTCCTAACTTCTGCGTTGAGGAGGTCAGCTCCTCTCCAGCATCCGCAATCAAACTCGGGCTCATGCACAGGACTCCTGGTGCTGGGTTCGTGCTGAAGAGATGGGAAGGGGATTTGGCAGCGTCTGGAGATCTGGCTTAACTCAGTACTCCTAGAGGGTGGAAATGTCCAAGTGAGGCTGAGATTCGTTGCCAACTCTTCTGGGCCTTGGAATAAAGAGAAAGGTTGGAGATGGGTTTAATATAATTCCGTTTGAAAAAGAATCCAAGGCTGGAGGGACTTAAATATCTTTACTATCTTCTGTTTCACTCACAGGTATTTTTGTTCCTAGTGAGATCTTCCTTAGGGAGAGGTCTCCTCCCCAGTTCTTTGCAACTTGACTGATCACAAACTTTTCCTTCACTATTTTCTTCGCTATTAGTGAAGGTCACCATACACTCTCAGGGAGGCTCTTCTGGGATTCGTTTGCCTGCAGCTTTTAGTGTGCGGTAGCTAGGAAAAGTTGCCTTCCACTTGCCTCTGAGCATGCTAACAGTTGAGATGACTGTTACCCTTTGTGTGGGACTAATGCCAAAGCTGCAAGGCAAATGTGGCTCCTCGCAGTCGTGAAGGAAGCTTTTTAGTGTCTGAAAGTCTCTTTGATGTTCAGCTGTATCAAACCAGAGCCTCTGAGCATCTCCTTCAGAGCGGCTGGGCTGCGGAGGGCTGCCCATATTCAGCTGAGGACTTTACTTCTATTACTGTTCTGGCTGTGGTATCTGCAGATCAAAATCCTCGGGACAGCAAGAAGGCCAGTTCTTACTAAAAGAAGTCTCTCAGATTGGTAAAAGGCAGTCACGTTTGTTTTGCTTTGCTTTGCTTGGAAATCTACAGCCATCTCCTTTGCTTTTCCCAGCCCTCCACAGCTCCCCTGGAAAGCTGAAGAGAGAGCCCAGTGACCTTGTGCTCCCCAGCACAGCAGCAGAAAGGTCTTCAGCCAAGCTTCAACAGGAAACAAAACGGAGCTCTTGGTTGCATTGGAAAACAATGCTTTAATCCCCAGAGGCAGCCCCACCACCACGTCCCTCGCTCGCGTTCCCTAACCCAGGGCTGCCCCTGCAGCGAACCCGCTGTCCATGGGGCTGCCTGTTTGGCCGAGGTGGCCTCGCTGCCACCCGCTCTGTACTGATCCTGCTCCGTGTCCTGGCTAGCAAGCGGCAGCCTGCGGAGCTGCCACGGATTCCAGTGGCACCGTGGCCGGATGAAACGCTGCGCCAAGGGCTGAGCGTGGGCTGGGGAGGCTGCTCTCCTCAGCTTCGCCTGCAGCGCGCCTTGACGCTTGCAGGGCCAAGGGGTATGGCCAGAAGATCTTTCAAAGGGGACCAAAGACAGCCGGTTGCTGAGCAGATCAGTTGGAGGGAGAGCACGTGCGCTGAAGAGATGCCCTCTGCTCCCTGTTCTGCAGAGAAACCGAAGAGTAACAACACAGCAATGTTGGATCTAGCCTGGGGCTTGATGTGTGTGGCCAGCTTGGGGTTGAAAGAGCTATAGCAACTCATTGTGTTGTCCTCTGTCACGAGCTCAAAGAGGAACCTGTTGGATTTAGGGGAAGGAGCCAAACCACAGAAACGTTGTGAATCCATCAGCTTTCTTACCTGTATCGGACATTGCAGTAGGAGGTGGGTTGTTTAGCACTTAGAGGATGAGAGAGTTTATCATCCTACTAAGGCCTTGTTTAACCAAACAGTAGGTAAGAGAGAATTAACTGTCCATCCTAGAGCTCTGTCTGAGAAGAGTTAAGGGTTGTGGCATAACAAAGTTCTTGAAATAAAGTCCTGGGCTCATTTACCTGCAATGAAGAGGTCCCTTCCATCCCTTCCTGCCTCTACTCTAGCTTTACTGATCTCAAGTCTTTTCCAGGCATCTCTCTCTCTCTTATTACAACTACTTTAACAGACTGTCTCCAAGGAGCTCACCATGACCTCGGAAATGGAAACGGACAAAAAACTGGAAGAACTAGAAAGGATGATAGAAACCTAAAAGGAATTTTATGTTCTTTTTTAGTAATTACTGCCAAGGCACTATTAAAGTAAGTGTTTCAAATCATGCTGAGTGGCAAGGAGCGCGTACTTAGGCAGCTGTATTATAAACACAGAGAACAATCTGGCCCACAGAGCTGGAGAGTGTGACTCTTGAGTTATCACGTCCTGTCGTATTGCAGCCTAGATTTTTGATTATACAGAGAGAAGGCGGTAACATTTCCTGGTAAATTGGAATGCTTTTGTGTAATAACCCTTGAAACAGAATGATGAATCCAAGAAGCAGAGGAAGCTGGGGAGAAGGATACAAGTACATTGATGCCTGTTGGGAGGCAGCTTCTGCACAAGCTTACGCTGATGCCAGTTATCTGGTGCAAAGACCAAATGGCCATGGATCAGGGTCCCTCCTGGCTCTCGGGCCCCACTACCATACAAATACTACTTAATAAGTGCTTAGTGATATGTTGTTAAATATCCAGGTGAAATTTTCAGCTAGGTTTGGGGAGTTGGGTGGAAACTCCCAGCACCTCTCTGTCTTTGTGGAAATCTCAAGGCTACTTTATTAGCTTATTTTCAGTATGTTGCTTTGAAAACTGCATATGTAGCAAACCAAACCTTCCTCCTCTGACAAGCTCTGCTGAAATTGCTGATGACAGCCCCAGCATTTGTAGCTCTATTACTTTTTGGATACTGCTACTCACACTTTAGGCTTCCTTTTATTAGGAGCATGTAAGACCACTTGCAGTTGCGTCCTGGCATTTTGTGGGCATCTTCTTTTTTTTTTTGAAAAAAAAACAGTAAATAGATTAATAAAAAAGAAAAGGTTGTCTGTGTAAGTCACTGTGGTTTTTTTTTTAATGATGAACTCTGTGGGGAGTAAAACACTCAGCCATTAAGAAAATTGCTGTTTGAATTGTGTGTGACCCAGGGAGAAGGCAGAGGAAATACATCCCAGGATGCGACAGAAGGTCTGTCTTGAGAATGCCCTTGATAGCCCTGAAAATATTTTCAGGGCTAAGTGATAACAATTTCAAGATACCTTGTTATAATCTCCAGGAGTCTCTTACTGCGTGTCTCTGGCAGCCTTACAGCTGCATGTGCTTGTACGTGTGTTCTGAAACGAGTGCTTATTTCACACTGTTCTCTCAACAGAAGGGTAGAACACTCTCTTCAGTATATGGTTTCAAGCAGGTTATGCTACTGAACATCACGTTACGTTGCACAAGGCTTTCCTCCTTGCTTTCCAAACTATCTGCAGGAGAGGATGTTTTTTATTTCATGAATAAATCAATGATTTGCTTTAAACCACTTTTTTTTTTGTTTCCATTTCAAAGCTTCACAAGGGGCTGCTTAGCCCCTTAGGGGATACTGGAAATTAGAGAGATTACAGTGGTTAAAGATGAAACCCAAAGCTTATTCCATGCAGTCCACACTGCAAAAATGCTTGTGTCTGGGTTTCTTACAGAAATCAGTTCCCCACAAATATGTAAAGGGAAGGGGGGTCAAATGCAGGGAGTACTTAAACCCTCAGGATTGGTTTGTCCTGCCTGTTATGTGCATGTCTGAGATGGTCAGTGTTAGAAGCAGTAACTATGGAGTCAATGCATTGCACGTGGCAATATTTTGCCAAGCTTTCCCTGTATGTTTTGAATTTTGACAGGAAAGACAACAAAGCTTCATGAAACGCTACGATTTTGTTTTTGGGTTTCGCTACAAACTCGTGCTTTTGAGGGGAAAAAACCAGGCTCTGCTCAGTGAAGTAGCATGGAGGATACATCGTGCAAGTGGCTGTGTCTGTCACCAGAAATCTGTTCCGGGGGCTCAGAACGCTCTACACGGTCGTTTGAGACGGTGAGATGCTTAATTGATGTAGGTAGGAGTTGGCTGCAATCCCTTCCTTGCTATATAATTATGTGCTGCTTAAAGTGCCTTTTCATTATCTGGGATGACGGCAGGAAGGCTGGGGCTGCTTCAGGAGGCGCACTCTAATTTCCACGTGTGCCATTTCTTGTAACTAACCTGGAATCTCCATTACGAGACGCACTTGGGAGGTTGCTGGGCCCTGCATTGCCTGGTAGGACAGCAGCAGCTCTGGGCGCAGGTGGTCTCTGCTGCTTTTGCATCCGTTGGAAATAAATGGGGAAGAAGCTCATGCTTTACAGCACAGGCAGCTAGGGGCCAGCACCAGCTCACGTTTGCCTTTTGCTTTGCAACTGGCAGCGGGAGCTCATCTATAGGATGCTCTATTTGCATACTCTAATGAGATGGGCTATAATTGGCCTTCATTGATTTGGTTTTCATTGAGCTAAAATAGAGTCAGAGCCTCTTAGGCTGGAAGAACTGATTGATTTGTGGTAGGATTCGGGACTATTCAGCTGAAGAAATAATTAATTATGTTCTTATTTAGTAATTGCCAGAGCCTAACTTTGAACATACCAGTCGAGTGAACACTGCTGATTTTTACCCGTGGGCTGAGTCTTTCCATTTAACACGCAGGATCAGGCACCAACACTGCTCACGGAGAAAGAGCGTTCATGTGCTTGCGTCTCTACCCGCTCTTTACAACTTTTTGTCCCCAGCTAAGCTCTTGCCCCAGGAAATGCTTCATTTTTTTGAGGATGGCTGTTGCCAGCTACACCGTGGTGTTAGCTGAGGGCCTCGGATCCGCGGCTCATGTGCCGTTGCACACTCCTCATAAAGCTGCCACGGCCGCTTCGTTTGCGCAAGCGGGCGAGTTATACGGCCACGCTGTAAGTAGCTGTTGTCCTTCACTGCGCTCTGCTCACAAAGTAGCCGTTTAATTAAATGTTAGTGCTGTGCCTCGAGCAGGCAGCGCTGCGAGGCAGGGGCAGGTTTTACGAGGGTTGAAAGCAAGGTTACAGTGGCTGCGATTCCACGTGACGTGGCGTGCGCGCCGGGCCTTTCCTCCTCTCCTCTCTGGCTTGCAGCGTAATACGGTGGCCATGTTTGCTAGCTTGTGGGAAGTGGTGGATCTTATTATGCATCTGATGTTATAGGCTAATGAATTGCCTGCAAGCTCGCTCTGTCCCGCTGCCAGGAAAACAGAGCTCGGGAAGAGCGTCGTGGACAAACAACAACCCGAGGCAAGAGCTGTTTCCCTGTAACCCGCCAGAGTTCTCTCAGTTAAGGATTTTGGTGGACTTAAAACATCATCCACATACAAGATTGCTCTAAAATCATGGCAAAGGCACAAGTAAGTACTAGGTCTCTAGGATCCAGAGTCCTTGGGTGGCTGGATAAGCTTTCCTGGACAGTGCTGGGGAGAGCCACTGTCCCTGGATACAGGCCCTTCTCCAAACCCCTCTGCCCCAGAGGCTGTGTGGCCTGGTGTTGAGAAATCAGTCATTGCTCACTGACCAATTCATTTGCATTGGATATTTACTCTTATCTGTTTTTCTATGCTTGTTATTCCCCTGCTTTAGAGGTCATGAGTCGTTTCAGGACAAGAAAGGTAGGAGCTGGGATATTTTGCACATGGGCTTTTTACTTATTATATACCAGAAATCCCAAATCACTTCCTGCCTGCGCTCCATTTACTGAAGGCAGCTTTTTTTCACTACATTTACACCCCTTGCATTGGATTCTTATGTGTTTCTGCCCTAGGAGAGAGGTAGCACTTAGGGCCAAGCCATGTGTTTATAACAGTTTCTTGCTTTTTGTCTGTGCATTGTGACTGCTGTACCTGAATCCTAAGAGCTCAAGAAGCGTTTTCCCTTTCACTCAAAGCAGGAACAAGACTTACATCTGCTTAAGATTTAGCATGTGTTTTACAGACATCTTAAACTCCATGGGTTTAAGATGGACCAGAGCTTCAAAGACTTGTCATTTCTAGTAGACTTATTGCCTTTAAAAATGAAGAATTTTCTGTGCTGATATGCTCTGGATAATGAATGATCAGCTCAGGAGAAGATGAGCACCTTGGGGGTTGTAAGGCTTATTGGACTGTCTACCTTGGAGCTTCAGCTATTGCATTGTAAAGATAATGAATGATTAATTGATCTCATACTTTGTACTTAACTTAATTGGTAGCAGCGCTTTGGCCACGCTGACTGCAGGAGCAGCTTAGCCTAAGGGGATGTACTCTGTTCTGAGTCAGAAAAACGTGGAGGGCTGTAGGACAGGGAACAGCAAGTGCCATGGAGCAGGTGATCCCTGTGGGCGTTGGGAGGAAGATGGAGGTGGGTGAAGGAGCGGGGAATGGGGCCGGTGCCAGCTCCAAGGCAGCAGCTCCCGCTGCGCGGAGGGAAGGGCTCGCGCCTGGCCTCTCTCTGCAGCAGGAAGAAGGATGGTGAGTGTCTGAGGTGCCGCTTGCCTGCAATTCCCCTTTAGCAGCTTCTGTCTGTAGAGAGCCTGGCCTGGCTATCTCTGCTAGTTGCTCCTTTACAAGTGAATTTATTGCAGCAAACTCTGGCTACCAGGGCTTGTTATGACCACTGTGCTGCTTGCTGTTCCCAGCCTTGCCGCGTGTGTGCTCAGCGTCCCTGGCAGGTTATCGAGCCGTGTGCTTTCCTGTTAGCAGCCCTTTGAAATGCAGTAAGCGGCTGCTGAAAGAGGCCATCAGCCCCAGAAAGTCCACGTTAGAGGTGAAGGTCTATCTTTTAGCATTGCCTTTGACTTGGTTTGTTTTTAACCAGCAAATCCCTGTTTTTCCACCACCATTAGTGTGCTGTGTAAAAAGAGTTGTGAGGTCCAAGGAGAGCGCTGGAGGCGCTCAGCTTTCATCTTGTGTAAAACACGGGAGTCTCTTGGCCACATTTTGTATAGCAGCCTGCCAAAACCCATCAAACAGTCATTTTACACAGGAGAAGGAAAAAGCCCTGCAACTTTTTAATACAAAACAAGAAACCAGCTGTAGGACCATGTTTCCCCCCTCTTTTTTCTTGATGAAAGGCGAAAAGAAGCCTGTAATGACTCACACCAGAAGAAGATGCTGGGAGAGATGATTTCCCCTTGCTGCCAGATGAACCTTAATCCAGATGGAGGTGCTGGTAGTACTATATAATGGTTAGAAAAGATCCTCTTGCTGAGCTTTCTAACTAGTTTGGAGAGAGAGAGGAAAAAAAAAAGCAAAAGCTAAAAGAGCTGCACTTTAAATTGAAATTAAGCTTGCAGATGAAGAGTTGCATAGGTGGAGTATTTACTTGCTAATAATTCTGCAGAAGTCCGTCTTGACATGAAACACATGCAGATGAATTTGCTAGTGTTGGCAAATGGACATTATGTTAATTTTGTATGGACAATCTATGTATGTTAATAATGTGTAACAAATTACACATTAAAATAGTCATAAATAATATTGAATCTCTACAGCACTTTCTACCCAAGTGCTCCAAAAAGCTTCCTAAGCTCTCAGGCCTTAGGAAATTGCAACAAGACATTGTAAGCCGTGTGATCCTCCAGAAAAAATAGGGTGAAACTAAAGGTTGTTATAGCACTTTGCTCCCAGAAAGCTTTCCTGACCAGAACCAAAATTTCTTGACTCACAGTCTCATGCACAAAGATTTCTGTTCATTGGCACTGCTAGAAGGTAGAGTAGATCTCTTGAGCATTAAAGGCACTTGGAGAAACTCAGGCTGTAGCAAAGTTTACTCTGTACACCAGTTCAGATACTGGGTGGCTACTTCTCTTTTACACCGTCTTTGGGCACTCAAGATGCCCTCAGGAGATAGCAAGTACTGTGTATTTCTGAGCAATAAAGTATGAAAAATCTTTTTTGTTAGTTTTCTAATTTGTTTCTACTTCAATTAACTTTTTTTTAACTACGTAGCTTGTCTCATAAAATGATGAACGCTTTCCAATTTATTGAAACAGTTGTTCTATAAAAGAAGAGGAATTCGCTTGAGCGGCTCTTTGTACTGATACATCATCATCAACCTGAATAATGAGTGGAAGAAAGATAGGGGTGGTTTTGGCTCCATTGAAAACATTTGTAGATTCTATCTGGAACAGATTTTATTAAAATTGCAACAAACTTTATCAAGCCCAATATACGGTTCATTAAGGGAACATTACCTTACAATTATGATTAATTAGATTAAACTTATGAAAGTGTGTTATTTGTTCAAATCAAAAGGGTGGTAGGGAAGAATGATGGATGATGAAAGAGTGTGATAAATGAAGAAAGCAGCTGAACTAAATTGAATGTGTATTCATCCGTTTTCACTTCATAACTAATGATAAATTGAGCATGTCACATTTAACAATACATGTCTGGGCTTAAGCACAGTCCCAGCTCACGAGCTCTAATGTCTTTTGTCAGGTAGCTGCATTCAGGGGATGTGATATTTTGTTTGGTGAAACCTATGCGGTTCATCATCTCTGTGCCCCTGCAGCTAAAATCACAAATGAAAGCTCTTCCTCTCACTTGAAATAAAATGGGAGAAGTCTCAATTAGAAACGAGGGGTCTTAGGAAGCACAAGCGGCCTGTGAAGTGTTAATTTGACCAGAAAAGCAGGTGATGTATTGAAAAGTGTCTGTTGTTGACAAGGATATAGTTTGGGATAATTGCAAACTGAACATGCCAGTGAGGGTCAGGCAGACACCCTCCTTCACAGGCAGCCACTTGTGGAAGAAAGTGCTAGGCCCTATCAGCCCAAGTGCCCGTACGTGGCCCCAAATGCAAAGGGCTTTGGTGGGGGCAATGCCTGGGTGCCCTGGGAGGGTTATTCAGCCTTCTGAACTCACATCGTGTCGGCTGCTGACCTTTCTGTTTCTTCACGGGCCAGTCTAGGAAACAGAGTTTCTGGTGGTGCTCAGCAGGGCTGCTCGTGTGCCTGGCCGTGACGGGGGTGGAGGAGGATGACAGCGACGCATGAGCACGTGGTGAGGGGCATCTCCTGTTGCCTTTGCTGAAAACAAAAAGAAAAAAAAAATCTCCCGTAATCTCTACAAACTTTGGCCAGCATTTCATTCCAGGAATGTTGTTTCAGCTGGCCGTGTCCTTCCACTCTGTTCAAAAACTATTTGAACATGGCAGGCCAAATTCAGTGGGGATGGCGTGTTTTGCTGAGTTATCCCACAGGCAAAATCAGGGTACGGGAAGTTCGGCCTTTCTGGGTCAAGTTCAGATGTGATCTTGTGAGCTGCTTTGTGCTGTAGAGTAAAACTATGTAGTAAAGTTTACTCTTAGTAAACTAAGAGTAAAACTATGGTTTACGGTGTAGTGGGGAGTCATTGCAGAAGGTGCTGAGCACATGAAATGACAGGTGAAATTCCTCCAAACTTGAAATGGAAGCAAGTCCTGTGTCTCTTAAGAATACAGGCTATATAGGGTCGGGGCGCAGATAGATGGTGAGTGTGGCTGTAGCCCAAGGATGGATGCAGCTGGGGACAAAATAAAGGGAGGCAAATGAATGTGAAACTGTTCAACCAATTTTAGCAGTTCCATCTCCCTCCCCAGACTAAGTGCAGTGCTTTGGGTGGCTGCATCACTCCTTGCTCCTGGCCTCAGGTGGCCGGGTGCTTTGCTATAAGGTGCCAGACATCACACCTGGGTGCCGGGGACACTGGGAAGCCTTTCCTGCTCTTCCTTTGTCTCTTTCCCAGGAATGCTGTAAAATGTGTTTAATGGAGGGATGCAAGAGAGGAATTCTTCCTGTTTGAAGAAGTGATTCATTTATACCCGTAACCACCACCCATAAAACCAGAGCCTGAGTGCCCTGAACCATTACGGTCTTATTCTTTGGGAAGGTTGTGATGGCATGTGGAGCTGAATGAGCAGTCATTTAATAGGAGTAGGATTCTGTCAAACTTACAGGATTTCTCATGCGGTTAATTCTGCAATTCAGTTGTGTAATTACTGGCAATAAAACTTTAAGCAAGTTAATGAAGACTTTTGAAAATTAGCAGTTTTATTTATCCCACTTTCCATTATTTTATTTATTTTAACTGTAGCTGACATGCAATGTCCAAACTTCCTGCTTATCCTCGGCTATTATGGATAATGCTTCCCAAGCAGCTGTTTCTGGGGTTGTTTCTGACCATGATGTGACATATGGAGGTGGCTTCTTGGTGGAAAGATGGCCCGTGCTGCCAAGACACTCGAGATGCTGTGAGGTAAGCAGATTTTATAGGCTGTTTTAGCCGTTTCGGGTTGGGGTTTCTTACAAGCTCATTGGTGTGGAGAAATTAGATTTGGCTGAAAGGGGAGAACACGAGGTGCTGGCGCTGCAGTTTGGAAACCTTCACATATTTCCCAGCCCTTAGCGCAATGCTCCTTTTGGGGCCGCTGTCTCTCCCAGCCCCTTCCCTCTAGCTCTGCTCTCTTTCAGCTGTTAGGTTTTCCTGTGGAAAACCGGGAATTGCCCAAGGGCAAGGAGAAGGTGGCTGTCATGGAGGAAACGCTGGAGATGGCTGGGAAGGAGGCCACTCTTGGTGTGCTCTAGTTCGGGTGGCCCAGTTGGAGACCCTACAAGGAGATGACTGCAAGCACTTGGTGGACTTGAGGCATAGCCAAGGTTTTGCAGACCGAGCACCTCAAAAAAGAGGTGTTGGAAATGACTCCTTGCTTCAAAGGTAGCCTTCCATCTTAAGAAGCAGTAGCTGGAGGCAGGGAGGAGACAGGGGTGTGGGGATCATTAAAGTGAAATGTGAGTCATGTTCATTAAAGGCAAGCTAGCAGAATGTTTGATATTAGTGGCTGTGTAACGATTAGAGCTTCCTGTAATAATGATGATGATGATTCAACTATATGAATTGAACATTCATTCTAAGTTAATTCACATCCTTTTAACTAATAAGTTATTTAAGGAAGGGGAAAAAAAAGAGGTGCTTTTTATCTCAGAATTTGAATAGACTGGTTAGACGAATAGTGAAAGAGCAACCCTCCCTTCTCACTGAGGAGGTTTGAACACTAATCTCTATCAAATTATATAATGAAGGCCTGTTTGTATTATACATTATACATTCTCTCTCCATTTATACATATATACGCATATACATGATACATTGTGTTTCCATTTAAGAGGATTGTCTAAGAGCTTTGTTTTGGTGTGATATTATTTGAAGAAAACTTCATGTTGATTTTTGGCAGTGCAGGGCATGGCAGGAAGAGGAATGATTTACTGTTTTTCATATAAAGTCTCCGTTTTGAGCAAGAAATCATGGTCTACAAATAGTCCGTGGCACAAACAAAACAAAAAAAAAAGAGAGAGAGAGAGCAGTGGCTTATTTTATACAGGAAATATAAAATTAGGAGAGTGAGATGAAAAGAAGGACAAGGAGGGCTTTTCCTAATTTATTCTTCAGGTTCTGGTCTTGTTTGCAATGCTCAGTCTCACCCTCAGAGACAATAATTGCCTCCTGTTTGAAGGATCGCAGGTACCTCTTTCACTGTGCATTACTCAGATGAACAGGAACATATGGTTGTCTGAGACATGCCGACCCAAACAGGGTTGGATAATGTTTCCTTCGGGATCCTGCAGCAGGTTCTTGAGCAGACTAGCAAGGCAGCCTCGCTGCCTTCCCGCCCGGGGAGCTGTCCAGCAGAGCTGACTGCAGGAGCTTTGCTCTTCTGAGAGCTTTTTTCCTTCCGTTTAAGATGAGAGCTTTCGTGTTCTTAAGCTGGAGAGATTCGGCTCTTCAGAGCTACAAGAAAATCCTTATTTCGTAAGAGAGACTCTCTGCTTGAGCCCACCCCCAGACCAGGGTTGAGTCATGCTGTAATTAAACAGTGCATATCAACTGTATGAGGTAAAGCAGTCTAAAACATCATTAGTATCTGGTTTCCTCACTCTTCAATCTATAGCTTTAAGAAACAAGTCACTTGAAGTTTCTCATAGATGTTAAGCAAACAAATGTTCTCTTCTTCAGAATTCTGGAATATCCTGCTAGCCCCCAGGAAGCAATTCAGAGATGGAGGCCTTTGAAAGAGGATTCATTTGACTTTTTTGAATCTTTAAGTAATGTCTTCTCAGCTGCTACTCAGAAGCAGAGTCTGTGGACGACTGCACCTCTGACATATGCGACTATTTCTGGTAAGGTGCTAATTCTAGTAGTTGCTGAATGCTCGGTAAGTCTTAGTGGATTACATATGATTAGACATGCACCTGGAAGACCTAAGTTTAACCAACGGCATGATTTACAATCCTGGCCTAAATCTGGTAAAGTTATAAACTTCTCAGTGAATGGTGCCAGCTTAGCCCTGCAGGGTAAAACACAAAGATTCAGTGGCACCCTAATAGCTGCAAACTTTTCTCATAAGCTTAACTATTCTGCTTATGCGTTTGTGTGCCTTCACTCTCTTCACTGACAGCAGGATCCAAACAAAGTCGTCGTGGCTGTCCATGCTGTTCATGGATATGTACAGCAGTCACAGCTATACATACCGAAGGATGCTGGGTATGCTATGCAAAACCTATACAAATTAGAATTTGTGGTGAGGTCTCTTATCCTGCCTGTGACTTGCACATTGCAGTGGCTGGACGTTTGGCATGGATCAGTCATCAGGATATTGGTGATCAAAAGGATGTCCATGGACTGTATTTATGGATCTTTTGGCTTTAATTTTTACCCAACAGATACAATGTCCTGATAAAGTTGTGGCTTAATTAGCATCATGTTAACAGTATCTGAAAAGAGGTTTCTTCACAGGAAATGGTCATGCCCTGTCATCTCTCTACAGTGATGGTACCATCTGTGTTTTTCGCAGTAATCTTGCTGTGCTGAATGTGAAAACTGCGTTCACCTTTGCCTTGAAATTTATGAAGAACTCTGCTTCTGAGCAACCATCAGAAGAGCTTCTTATCCCTCCAGCCCAATAATTCATAAACGTGTGTTTAGCTCCATGGGGAACCATTTGAAAGTGGGATTCCCCCCACCTTCTCCCCTTATTTTCCTCTTTCCACTGCCTCTCCCAACTCTCTCCTTTCCTTCCATGTCCCTTTCTCAACCTCATCTAGATACCTATTAGCTCTCTCTTTCAATAACACTGCTCTGGCTTCAACAAAAGTGCTTTTTAATGTAGGAGATGTACTTCAGCCATAACAGCAGGGTCACTTTCTGAGTAACATTTTATGGGATTGATTAAACTTTAACACCATAACTGTTGACTTTATAGGCTGAGGAAGAGACTCTGAGTGCTAAGCTCCGGATAATTTGTGCTTCACAATTTTTTAAAATCAAATAGAGATAAGGGTTTAATGTGTTTGATAAAGCAGCCCTCTATTTTTTTCCCCAGAGTCTTTTATTTTAAAAGACCCCCAATATTTAATATGAAATAATGTCTTTAACGCTAATGAAGTAAAGCTACAGTAAATAACCATTAACAAAAAAAAAGATATTCATCTCTATAGCAAAGATATTAGATTTAGCTTGTGCTCACTTGGCTCCAAATATGAATAGAGAATATGACAGTGTGACTGAAGACTGGGGGACAGTTTCCGGCTTGGGGTGCTCCCATCTGACCCTAAGTAGCTCATCTCTAATTTTATCATCTTGTCTGTCAAGTGGCAATCGGAGCACCTCTTTCCCAGAATTTGCTTGTGTGTTTTCCTATTGGGAACTCTTCTGGCCCCAGCTCTGAGACGCTGCTCCTGGTTACGCTTTGCCCACCAAGGGGGAATACACTGCTATTCACTCCGTGCTATTCACGGAGCCAGGTGAGTTCAATCTAGTGCATGAATAACATTGGGTGGGAGGGCAAAAATATTCAGTTTCAGCCTTGCCAAACAGCCCTGGTGCAGATTTCCTAGTGCACACAGGGACACACCAGGCTCTTAGGATGTGGGTCTCCTGCTGTGTTACCTATAGCTGGTAAGTGCAGGGATGTTAGATAATGCTTGCAGATCCATATTACGAGCATCAGCTTTTGATGGGGTCTCTGAGCTGCAGATAACAGATGACAGTTAAAAGCTCTTCATGAATCCCATGGAACCAGGGCGTCTTCAAGGTGAGAGAGACCTTCCCAGCTGGAAAAGGCGGCTCGGCGTGACCACTGAGTGCAGTGATGGCCTGGCGTCAGCGGATTTCCTGATGAAGTCACGGCAGGATTGTTATGTTAGAAAATCAATAACATGGTTAATTGTCTTGTCCTAACATTTATTGGGAAGGGTAATTGTAGAGCTTAAAAAAGAGCCAAATTTTAAAAGCCTGTGGCTTACCGTTGGACTTAAAACATTTGTAAGTTGAAAGCTAGCTTGTGCTGCTCCTGCCATCCTCCAGAAAAGGGCTCTCCTCCTGCAAAGCTCGGCCAGCTTCCCTTCCCGAGGCTCTCGGGAGTCGTGTGGGTGAGCGCCGTGTGTCTGCTGAGCGCATGAGAGGCCTGGCCTCCCGCAAAAGCTGCTGGAGAAAAGCTTGGGAGCGCTCCGGTCTGTCGGGAAGACAACTGGGAAGGCTGTTGGTTCAGCGCTGGAAAGTGGGAGCATCCCCCAGGAAAAAACAGCGGCTCGCGCTGTTTACCTGGGAGTCCGCTCCTTGCAGCAGATCTCGAGTGGATCTCGAGTCCGTTCTTACAGGCTTCTGGAAACCTTGTCCTTAACTCAGAATGAAAATAATATGATGCAAGTCTCCAGCCAGCTCCATAGGACCCAAAGTAAAGGCTGCTTTGTTTTCCTTTCCAGAGTTAAGTGCATGGAATATAGCAGAATTTCTTGTTTGTTCAAGCTCCTATGTTGTTTTACCCTGGCCTTTCTGACTGAAGGAAAAATAAAAACATTAGGGAAGAGGTTTTTTGATTTTTTTGTCTTTTTTTTTTGTCTTTTTAAAGCTGGCTATCCATCTGTAGGCTTTTTCTGTCTGTAAAGAACTCATGTTGATAAGCCCAAAATACACATTTTTTAAGATTAACGCAGGGAAAAGATCAGACAGAAGTAAAATCTCCATGAGAAAGCAAAGCATACTTTGCTTTTTCTGGATTGCCATGCTTTCTCAGCTGTGAGGACTCAAAAGTTACTATTTCTGCACATACCCTGAATCCCAGGAAGTTCAGATTGCCTGTGGAAACAAGGAAGGATTAATGTTCCCTAGATGGAAATTCAGAAATAATGTAAGATTGCAGACAGTGGAGCCTTATGACTGTTGAAATGTAACTGAATAATCTGCTTGTTTTCTGTGCTCTTTTTCTCATTTTTTCTTCTTCAATTGGATTTTTTCCTCTAATTTTGTATCTTCCTTTCCCAGTGTTTCCAAAATTTTCTCTCCTTTCATCTTCCAACTCCTTCTCATAGATGTGTTTTTGCTTTGAATTTCAACTTTCTCTTCTAACTTAACAAGTTACTCCTGTAAACATCAGCTGGCTTTTCCCTCCCACCCTGATGAGCTGTTTTCCTTATGTCTAATCCATTTTGTAGAGTCAAATATGATGATTTACCATGAGCTATTTTCTTCTCTCTGAATCCGTACAGCATTGTTATTTTCAATTCCCCTTCAGTATTTCTCTTGCTCTTGAGTCTCCCGTCCTTCATCATGCCACTTTGGCTGATACGCTGAAGTCTCAAGAGAGCCTGGCAGGCTCTGTTGCTCTGTTCTGATCTTGCCAACAATAATATTTTTTTTTCCCAGGCAAGACACTTCATAATTTAAGTGAGGTCAGTCAGGACCCAAGAGCTGAACCTGTCCTTTCCAGCGGATCAACAGTGGGACAAAAAGGATTTATGCAAACTGTGAACGTGATTTTGTTTTGTTTCCAGGTTGGCAATGGGTCTCATTGCTCCTCAGCAAGAAAAGTAAAAAGTGCAGGTTGCGCTAAAGATCCTCTCTACCTATTGCAGACTTCCCAGGTAAACCCTTGGACTAAGGTTTGTGTGACTGGAGGGAAACATGGACTTTAAATCAGCCCTTCCATCATGTAGAAGGAAGAACAACAAAGCCAGAAACAAACTGAACAGTTGACGATTTATCGCCAACCTGTTTGCTCTTCAACAGAGTCAGCCAGCACCATTCAGCTCCTGAGAGTCCCTTCTCTCCCATATGGGAATGTAATTTTTCTCTCGGGCTGTAAATAACTGCCTTCTCAGACACAGGCACCGGACTGGGAATGTGTGACTTTACCATGTGTTTACCATGGCTTAGGGACTCTTAGAAGAAAGGTGGTGGTATTTTTTTTTATTTTATTTTTTAAACTAGCTGTGCTTTGAGGGTTAGGTAGTACAATAGGAACCCATCTTCCTGACACTTCTGTTTATTGAAATTTGAGTTGTCCCTGGCTCGCAGCATAGGTGCTGATGATCTCGATGTCCCTTCACTTATTGCAGGATTTGGACCCAACTGCGGGTCCCAGCCTGAGTTCCTCTCTTGGGTACTCAAGTCCTGAGGTTGATGTGTGAAGATGCAGAAACCCAAAGCGTGGAGGTTTTGAACCCTCAGGGAAGGTGTGACTGCACAGAAACACTGGAAAAGAAAAATGTATAAAATCTGTCTGTGAACACATTGAGGTAAACCTAGCAGGGAGAGACTAAACTTCCTGCCTTTTCTCCAGGCAACCCAGAGCCAGGGCTACTGCAGCCTGGAAGCTGTCCCTTCAGTGCAGTGTTCCAAGCACCTCGGGGCCCACAGGTCTTTATAAGGTCCTTTTAAAGCTGTCTTCACTCCCAAAGTGTTCATGTGTGCAGAATGATTCACTGTTTCACTAAACCACTTTAGAAATTAATTCGGCTTAAATTTCCTGAGAATACAGATGCAGAGAAACTTAGAGGCAGCACACTTTTCAATACATCTTTTCCTACTCTAAAAGTATCTTTCTCCCTAAAATAAACTGGGGCTATCTATAGCCCAGAGCTCTGCATCAGACCTAGGTCAGCTCTTTAATGCCTTTGGGCTGTGCAGCATATGCAGGTCCAGCTTGAGAATGTGCAGATTTGGTGCACTCGTCATTTCCGTTGCTGCTCTGGCCGAAAGACATTTTCCTTGGCCAAAAAAAAGATGCTGACACCTGGGTCGTGGGATCTCTGCACACATAAATGGCATCTCGGGTCCTGGGCCTGCGGTGGCAGGGCCCTGCATGGAGGAGCAACATGGGGCACTTCGAATCCATCCACCCGAGAAGTTTTTGCAAACTACTCTCCAGAGCACACTGCCAAGGCAGACATTAATCAGCTTTACTCTAGGAATTAGAATAGAGCCTCTCTTTAAAATTACGACCGCTAGATTTCCGGCTTAAACTTCCCTGCCCCTTTAAGCTAATGTTTTAAAAGAGTAACCCTACTGCTCCGGCAAGAGCCATGATTTACCTTTATGCCCATTCGGCACTCTAATTTTTTTTTTTTAGTTTTTTTTTTTAACCTGAAGAATTACTTTTCTCTTTGAAAAAACTTTTTTTTTTTTTTA
This sequence comes from Tinamus guttatus, assembly GCF_000705375.1. The sequence continues at coordinate 57,932 of NW_010579831.1, read as the reverse complement.
GTTTTTTTTTTTAAGCTGAAGAATTACATTATCTCTGTGAAATAACTTTCCTTCTTTAGTTGTTCAATTTGATTCAAGGATTTTTGATTAAGCGTTCAGGGGTTATGAATAAATAAGAAGCAGCAGCCCAGTAATTGGGATATCATTACTCCCTAGTAGCACATTTAATCCTCAGCTTCGCTGCACCGCGTAACCTTTTCCTTCAGTCCTCCTCCTCCTCCTTAATATTGCTTACAAAAAAAGAAAGGGAAAAAAAAAGAAGGCAATGTCACTGCAAGCTTCACAAGTTAGCATTAAAATGAATACTTTTTAATTTCTCTGGATGAGATGGGGCCCTGTGCTCTGGGACAATGCTGATGGATGACATTTTAATGCAGCCGAAATGTTATTTTTACTGAACCAGGGAAAACTATAAATTTTGCTTCATTGCCACTGATGGCTCTATGCATAAAACTATGGTGGCGCCCATTGCCCATGAATAATCACCTCGGCACGGCAGATGTTGCTTCACGGGGAAAGCAATTCTTATGCCGGAGAATTGTGGAAAGATTAATTGTCTACAGCTGTTTCATGGCCCACAGCAATCTTGATACATTTATGATAAGTTTAAGAGCTCACTAGAGGCAGCTCCTATTCCCTGTTGTGAGTGAGGGGAAGGCGGGGGGGAGCTGAATAGCTTTATTTTGACACCTGGATTCATAGAATCTGTCAGCTCCATTACAGCCTTCATAGAAACCCGACTGTTGGCAGGTTCGGGATGATTGTGAGTGAGCTAAGATGCAGGAATTATCTAGACAGAGATAAAGAAAAGGAGACGGAGAAGAATTATTCAAATTTGTGCAAATGAATTGCTTCCATTTTTCCTCCCTCTGCCAAGTGGAAATTGAACGTAACCCGCTCTGACCTTTCTCTATTAAGTGCTGCAAATTGCAGTAAATGCATAGTTCTGAGTGCCCTAATGAGACAAAGCTCCAGCAATGCCTCATTAATAAGGAAAGTTTGACCTTGCTGGGCAGCCCTTCATTCGATATTGAAAAGAAATAGGAAAAAAGAAGAGATGACCTGCTGTAAATTTTGAACAATACCTTTGATTTAGTTTGTATATACTCCCAACCAGACACTTGACAACCTTTTTTTTTTTTTTTTTTTCATTCCATTTCTGCTATACAAGCGAAAGAGAAGTATTTACTTATTAAGTTTCTCTGTAAATTCATGAGGCCACTGGTGATTTGTGGCAGGGATGCACATAGGAGGCCTGATAAAGATTTTTTTAAATAGGCTTTTAGTATCTTCCTATTCATGGAGGAATATTGATATCCTCCATTCTATTCAGCTTTGTTTTCTTTCCTTTTTTTTTTTTTTTTTTCTCAGCCCATATCCACTATTATCATAACGGTATCTCATTGCCAGCCACTCATGTATGACTTGGACAGAGTCCTGCAGGTAACCCTCACCTTTTCCTTAAATATACAGTCCCTGGAGCAGGGAGCATGTCTGAGAGATCGTTGGAAATGTTTGCTCCCCAGCCCCAAAGCAGAGCTCCGCAGTTCCAGTGTAAAGGGGATGACACTTTATTCACTGATTCATTCCAGTAAGCTAGACTGAACAGCCGTATTATCAAATTCCCCCTATCAATGCATGCGTATGAAGGAGAGTAAGTATTGAAAGGGAATAATTAGAAGGGAAACATGCAAGTAATTTTATTCATGGAGACTGAATAACGTTAAACTCTGGATTGTAGTGTGGTGTCTGTCTGTCTCTCAGAAACAGGTCAAATGGTGCCCAAGGGTATTCCCATGTTGAATGACTCATTCATGGTGAACATTTACTGTAATTTTATGTGATGCTTATCAGGACTGGTTTGATTTTTTCATATTCTTTTATTTTTGTAAATGCCATACTGACAAATAAAGGTTGTTCCTTAGAGTTGACTGAGAGATATGAAAAAAATGCTGTATTTAGTTTATGTATTTCATTAAAATTTGAAAGGGGAGGCTTGAACTGTAAATGGCAAAAGTATTGTTTTCACAAGCCTTGGTATAACATTTTTTATTTCTAGATATTTTGAAGATTCCCCAAAGTGATATGACAATCTTCTTTTTAATGGAAACGCAACACAGGAGAAACTAAGCTTTCTGTTGAAATGAATATTTCACTAGAAAAGATGTGACTGGTTTTGATTCTTATGCCCTTAATTTTACCATTGTTTACTATTTTATATTTGGTATTAGTTATAATTCTTTTAGAAGAATTTTAGAATTTTTTTAGTTATACATTCAAGAAATGCAAACAAACAATGAGCCTTAGGTGACCAATATGTTTGCCCTGCTTGCTAAAACTTGCTTGTGTCAGCTGCATGTTAGACAGTTACACTAAATAAATGGGTGAAAAGCTAAGGTCTACTAAGAAAAGATTCATGAACCAAGTAATAGGGCTAAATTTTCAGGATAACTTGCAAGGAATAAGTTGAGGAGGGCTTTGAAATAAGTGGAGCTGCAAGGGAAGGGTAGTCAGGTTCAAAGGGAAAAAATGAAGTCTGAAATTCCACTTGATATTTAAGAATCTGCTGATGGTTTAAAAAAAATCAGGAAATGTAATAGACACACTGCAATGTTTTTATATATACGATGGTGTGTCCAAGAGTTTGTCCTCTCATGCTCTGCAGTGATACTGTCCCTTCGCCAGCTGTCTCCTGCGAACAGCTGGGAATGGGGGGTGAAGGCACATGTGGAAGCTGAACCTCAAAGGCTCCATCCCCTGCTTCTGCTGCCCGTGGCCTGTGAGGTTGTGACAAGTGCCTCGGCGGCAGGTCTGCAGATCTGCAAGGTATAATAACGTTTATGTAATCTTGGTTTCGAAGCGGCGGTAGTGGCAGTGCAGAAAGTTGGGAGATTGACAGGTCCCACAATTTCTGGGAATCTTTGTAGTAAAGGGAGCCACCTGTTACTCATTGGATGTAATTTTAGGACCATTATTTCTTTACCCTGGTGCATTCTTAATTGAGGTGAGTAACAGAGATGGCTCCTTCATAATGAGCAGTGTATTTGATATATTATTTTTCTTTTCATAGAACATACTTCAGAACAGACCAGTATCTACTCAATATATTCAAAATAATGCACCAAGCTTCTGAAAATATGTCTTAAAATGCAGATTACTTGCAAATCAAGCTCTGATAGGTGGTGTTTCCAATATTCCAAAGTCAAGACCTGCTGGATAGTTTTCACTGTATGTGCCAGTTCCGCACTGAATTTATTTCATCTGCTTGGGTGAGGATAACTGTTTTTCAATCCCATTTCCATAAGGAACGTTTTATACTTAACACTTAAAATGTTCACTTTTTTAACAATATTTTCCAACATGACCTTAAAATGTGCTGTTTCTGCAAACATTCCTCCATTATTTGCTTGAATAATGACAGTGTCTCAAAGAAGCTGCCCAGGCAGCTGGAAGAACTTTGGATAAAAATTCTGATGTATTTACACAAAGATTGTGTAATACTCAGTCTCCCTTGGTGCCTTTTGAGGCTGGTGAATGAGACTGATAATCTGTTGCCCATCTCTGTTCTTCAGGATCAGGTCTTTCCGTGCATTTCAAAGATTGCAAGTGTTTAATGAAAGATTAATTATGTAAGAAGTCCGTTTGCATTTCAAAGTGCCTCATAAATAGCAGGGACTAGTGTTCTGTATTACTTTGCGAGGAAAATACAATAGTATTTACTCAGAGCAGCAGAAAAAATACCAAATCAATTAAAATGTTCTTTTGTGCGAACTGTCACTAGACTAAAACATGACACGTGATTTCAGTGGGATTTTTTTCGTGCTATAATTAACTTGGTCTTTTGACAACTCCTTCTGAGGCATATATTAATTAGATATGGGATAATGAATGGAGACAACTAGATCACCAGAGTATAAATCAATTGAGGGGTTCTGATGATACCATAAACCACAGGAATGGAGTATGTGCAGTTAATAATAACATCAAAAGACTGTGATTGATTTGAAACTTAGCGATCCTTCCTCATTCATTACTATTTTATATAAAGCATAAAAAGGAGTGGTGTTTTATGCACAGACAAGACAATTTTTCTCCCCCTGGATTCTTGAATAATGGAGAAATTGTCATTGTTCACAGTTTAAGAAAAAGGTGCTTCCCACATGAAGCAGGATGGTAGGATCTGCTTGTGTGATCACTGAGAATCACTGTGACTAAGTACAGTTTTACTGTATTTATTTATATCTTCTGCAGACAAATGAAGGCCAAAGTCTCTGATAATCTGAAATGCTGCTGCTGCTGCTGCTCTTTGGAATTCACTGAAACTTCACTGTTTTGCCATCAGGTTGTGCCCACGTTTCAGGCTGTCTCTTTCATAGAGTCCAATAGCTTCTCCCTAGTGAATTTAGATTTTGTTTTCAGGAAAATAAAAAATGCATTAAAGTATGCTCCAAGTATATAACAGCTACTAAACTTTATTTATCAATGGGATTGTTTAGTCTGAACTAATAGATTTTTTTTCTATTGTCACACACCTGCCCAGAATATCTGAACCAAAATGTATTATCTATGTTATTAAATAGTTTTGAAAATTGCATATGAATGTATATACTCCTGTAAATCAGCATTTGAGCACAGTGCATCTCTGGGTGATATTACGCACACTCCCCACTTGTGCGATGTTTTCCATTGAAAATTTATTGGACATGGGAAGATGAGGAGAGGGAACATGTTTTGGTTCTTAATTTTGTTACCGTACTGCGCCGACATCGGAATGTCTTTATGGACAGATTTTCAGGGTGTTGCTCAAAACTTTATTTTTTCTTAATAAACCATTCATGCCCAGGTATATTTGGGTCACGAAGCACAGTTTTGTGATGTGCAACTAGAATATAGTTCTGAAATTGCATGCCATCTAGCTGGCAAAACATTGCTCCGTGACTTTGGCTATGTGATCGAATGCGGCTTTAAGGAATACAGAATGAGGCTTCTGGATTCTCCAGCTATCTGTGAGGGGTTCTGGGAAGATACGTTCTGGGAGGAAAATATCGTCCTCTGGCTCCCCTGGGAGGAGGACAGGCCATATTTGTGCGCACTCCTAACCTCTGAGGAAAGCCAGGCAGGGCTCCGGCACATGCAGCTGCTCCAGGAGGTAAATCTGCGTGTGGACTGAAAGTGTTGAAAAAGGTGTTTTCAAAGCCACCATCCCATGGGGTAGCATGGAAAGACTGTCAAATATATAGCATGGTTCATTCAGCAGCATAAAAGGAGGATCAAAGACTCCAGGAATTTTTGGGTTATGTTGGCCTTCTCATGCTCTACATTCATTTTAAGAACAACTTTGTTTATATTTACATTGCAAATATAATTTCATATCCACAAATTTGAAGTAACTAGTTATTCTTGGAGCTTCCCTTTCCCCGTTGTCACACCTAAGAGTCCTAAAACAAATGTGATTGCAGGTGGCTTGGGCTCAAATTCTTTGTTTTACCTTAAGCTGGGTTCCATACCCACAAGCAAACAAAATCACCAGGTGTTTTTAAATAAATAAATAAATCTGACCATCTAAAATGTAAATGAGCTGCTGAGGTTTTTGCTTACAAGTAAATCACATTTTGAATATCAAATCCTGTTTATTTGCTGGAGCTTTTGTCACGTTTTAATACTGCCATGCTAGCATTTTAAGTGTACTTTTGTGAGGCCTCTAGAGCACTGTCGCCATTAGGCACCACATAAATAACATTTATTGTTATTATCATTGTATGTCGTATTCACTCTGTTTTGCTACCATTAATAAACCATTCAGGCAATGTTGTTGCAATGTATAACATTAGCAAGCGGTCTCCTTTGGGACACATATAAGCGAATACTTAATATTCTGGCCATTCCCTGGGCTGTCTCTTCACAGGCATGAATACTACAGCATGTTCGAAGTTCTCTCTCTGTATAAATATATATATATATATATATAATGCTTTGGCTGTGTGAAGATCAGAACACCTTGCAACACATCTCACTGTAGCTCCTCAGTGGCTGCTGCTGTCCAAATTGAGCTATGTTAGAGAACAGTAAATTAGTTTGCCTCTAATCTTGAGAACTGTTATTTGCTCCCCTCCTGGGGTGATTCTATCTAAAAAATAAATAAATGAAATAAATAAATTTACAAAATGCTTGCCCTTGGGGGAAGAGCAAACTCTGAAGCTCTGGGCTGCTTCCTGAGGGCTGTGCTAATTTGCATTAAGGATCTCTACCTGACAAATTTCACCCGTAATGGCTTACAAAGCAAAACCAATATGTGACCTTTTTTTTTTTTTTTTGGGAAAATAATTAAAATAGAGAAACCCATTGTGCTTAAATTTGCGCTTAAAAAAAAAAAAAACACAAACAAAAACCTCCCTGGGCACTTTGCCAAAATGAAACATTTTTGGATACTGATGATGTTCTGAATACAGAAAACGAAGCGGACAGGAGGCTGTACCTGTGTGCGAAAGCCTGAGCGCAGCTCGCTCACCATGACCCAGCTGGTAAAACGGGCAGAGGGCTCGCAGCGCCATTTTGCACTCCCTGGACCCACAACCTGGCAGCCATTTTGTGAGATCACCTTGGGAGGAGGGTCAGGCTGCCTAGGAGGCCATGCCTGTGCCCTTGTTTTGTGATGAGGGGGTTTAAACATTTCTGCCCAGGCTGGTGAAGAGCTGATCCTAAATTTAGGATTAGCTTAATCCTAAACTGCCTGCCCAGTTCTGGAAAGGGGAGCAGGGGTTCCGCCTGGCTCCTCTCCTCTGCCCCGCCCCACGGCTCCCCTCAGCCGGAGGAGGCAAATCCAGAACGTTCCTGGGCGGTCACTGCGTGGGACATGCGAGCAGCCCCGGCTGCCTCGCGCGCACTGCGCTGCAGGTGCCTCTGCCATGAGGCACCGGATCCCTTCCCAATGGCACCCACCATCCCCACTCATGCACCCAGGCCGGACAGTTTTTATATCGGTAAGATTTTATCTCTTTGTCGTTTTTTCTTCCCCTCCTATACAACTTTCACAGACCTGCCGTGGTTTGTTATTTTTACCTTCCTTTTTTCTTCACAGCTTTCCACATTGAGCTGTCTATGTTGAGGTCAAGCAGCTGCGTGACAGCGGAGCAGGGCCAGCTTGGACCCTTGGTAGGATGGCCCCTAACAAGGGAGAGGAGGTGGCTGCATTCCCGGCAAGGATTCAGGTGAGAAAGAACATGGGCTCCTGAAGCCTGTGGCTTCCCTTCTTTTCACATTAAAACCACTTTTCAAAGCAGGGCTTGCCCTTGCCCACGTGTACTGTTTTTCTTTCTTCTTGGGGAGGTAAAATGGTGCTGACAGCGGCCACTGATAAAAAGCAGAGACCTTTCTCTGCAAAGACCATGCGTTCCCATTCACACCTTGATTCCTATAGTTCGGACCCTCTATGGGGACTGCAGAGTGGTGGGGCCTCATTCCATGTCTAAAAGGTAGGTGTTTCCATATGTGCATGTTAAATGTCAGGTAAGACCAGCTTGGCAGTAAGTATCTTATATTTATCAGAGCTTCATTGGGATAGTAATGCATTTCAAAACATTTTGGATGTAATACATTTTTTTACATTCACAGCTATCTCATACAAGTGGTAGAGAAAATTAATACACTTTTTTTTGCCAGAGGGCCTGTTTCTGTGTCAGGCATACAGTATTATCCCTTTGCCAAAGGAAGGCAGGAATCACCACATTACTGTAAAAAGACCGTTGGCTTAGAAATATTAAGACCACTGGAGGTTGTCAGTGACTCTTCCACTGAAGAAAACATGGGAAGAGGGATCACGTATCTCCATTTGTTTTGTGTGCGCTGGCTGCTGCATCCTTGCAGAAACCTCACTGACCCAACCCGTCACTCACAGAAATCCCAGGGCAACACGCAGGCCTCATGTTTTTTGTGCCTTTTTTTTTTTTTTTAATTTTCAGTCTTTTTTCATTTTGGGATTGACACGTGGCTTTGGTAGGGGTGTGCACTGTCAAAAATAGACGCCCTGAGTGGTGACGCTAGCCCAGGCAATCAGGAAGTGAGTTCCAGCCTTTCTAGAAACTCCTCCCCTGCTTTGCTTGTTGCATAAAGATCAGAGAAAATGTTGTAAGTCCTAATAACTAAAATTATGCGTATATACATTCCATATACTAAGTATTTATTTGAAAACTTAATGCAGCATCTTTCAAAATATGTAGATGGTAGCATTAACAGTTGTTCTAGAGCTTTATGCAAAAATCTTTTCAGGGTTTATCTTGCTTTTTCGGGATTTTAATGACCGATGAACTTTCCTGCAGCTCCTCACTGGTGCTTTTGTAAGCTGTTAAATCCCCAAACAGTTGTTCTAGAGCTTTATGCAAAAAACTTTTCAGGGTTTATCTTGCTTTTTTGGGATTTTAATGACTGATGAACTTTCCTGCACCTGAACTGGTGCTTTTGTAAGCTGTGAAATCCCCGCTTGGTCTTCACAACAGTTGCTGAGTGAAGCATTTCCAGGAGTGGGGTGGGAATAGTAAAGGATGGGAATGGGGCTAGAGGAGGAAAGAGGGTGAGTAGAAAAGATTAGTGAAAGCAGCTCATCAAAGTCCACTCTTGGCTGCTACCTGTTGATAGTAAAGAGAAGATGAATCACCAGCTTAGGTCTGTGACAGCTTTTCTGAGATGAGAAAAAAGGGGCCCAGTAAATGCATGCAGCTTTCTCCCGTCATCCCTTTAATAACCTGTAATATTGTAGCAGGATATTTTTGTCACACCAAATCTGATTGATGGTGTTGGCTATAAGACATTACAAGTGTAGAGTAAATTGACCAAACACCTAAACATACAAATTATTAAAAGGAGGGGGAGCAAGCTTGGGCCTCCTGGGGAAAGCAGGCAGGCTTTAGTTAAGATGATCCCATTTCCAAGTGCAATTTATAGTCTATTGACTTGCAGCAGTGTCTTTTCAGATGTGAGGAAATTGTCATACATTGCAAATGAGAAGCTGTTTTGACATCAGGATCGCACAGAGTGCCAGGAAGAAATGATATCAATGCCTGGTCTGTTAAGGTTAAATGAAGTTGCATTGTTGCCAGCCGATAGGCATTCATTTCCTTTTCTTCCCTGCCTGTCCCTGTGTACAATTACTGTGATTAGGATGAGTAACAATGTGCTCCTGACACCCATTGTATTGACAGCTCGCCTAGTTTTTTTCCACTCAAGTGGCACTAGTCATTACTTAAACACTTGGATATTTTGACAGGGAAGATCCAAGCCTGCCAGTCAAGTGTATCAGTGACAAGGAGGCCTTTGCCCCTGGACACATACCTCTGAATTAAAGCAGTCAAAGCCATTGCTGCTGGAATATGATGAACCTCTTTGGAAACAGGGCTCTGGCAAGCTGGGATATACACGGATGTGCCTGGTCTATGCCTTTTGCCTTCTCCACAATTTACTGCTTGCTTCTCTGCCTTGTATGTTGTGAAATTTTGTAGGAAAAAGGGCGATTACAAAATCTTTTTTTTTTTTTTTAAATGGAAAGAGTTGAAATGGTTTTGGCTTTTACGAATGAGGGTAGTTTTGATTCCGAATATCCTGGGAAATGTGGTGAGTCAGCATGGTGGGGCTGCCTCAGGGCTGAGCTGGCTAATGAGTTCGGAATGTGTCTCGAGTTCTTGCCGAATACACCGGTTACACAGGAATCAGCTCTTGCGGGCTGCCTTGGGAGCATGGCAGTGCTTGGACCTGCTCTTGGACGAATAAGAATTCAGAATTCAGTAGGCTGGACAGTGCACACTAGCTGGCCTTGTTAAATCCACAGAGTACTCTCAGGTTTTTTTCCAAATATGTCTTTCATGTCTTTCAAAAGCAAGTAACTATGCCACATTTTCTTGACTTTTCCCATTTAGGAGGCTTTGATGATAATTTCTGCTCAACTAGGGGCAAACTTGGGGGAGAAAGTACCTTGCGCAAACCGATTCTGAAGATTTTAATATTAATATAAAACTAGTATACTTAGATCAGGAGGGAAAGCAAATCACCTAGGAATTTTTACCCTGATCTCCTTGGATACTTGAGTAAGTGCTGGGGGCAGATCCAGTTGCTTAAATATTAGTATTCCAGAGAGCTGTAGGGCTTCACAGAGGCCGTTGCTTACAGGAATACACATACAGAGACATAATTCACAGATTATTTTCAGAGCTACTAAAGTAATACTGTGCAACGCACTGCTGGATTTTCCTAATACCCCCTTAGGCTTCCCCCCTTCTCTCCACCCCTCCTTCTCCCACCCCGCTGATAGATAATTAACAAAAGGCTTTGCAGATTCCTATTGGAATCAGAAGGAGTCTAAGCTTTACTGGAAAATCAATTATGTAGTAGGTGAAGCATCTCCATAATGTTCAGCAAAAAATGTGCTAACACCCAGGTCACTACATTGGAAAACACATTTATCACGATTTCCGTGATAGCCCTAGCCCAGTGCGTCACAAGAGCAACCTCTGAACTTTCCTGAACCAAACAGTCAAATGGACAACTCTGCCTACTTAGCATTTTAAAATTTTGCTGCTTTTCTGAGACTTGAACTAAAGCGTCATAAACTGGGCCTTTCAGCCTCTCCTACGGGGTTTAATAGACATTGCTTGTAGAGGAGCCTTTTTACTTGGCCTGATTCTTGGACTTGTAGCTCTGCAAAGGCCTTCATATTGGACACTACTCTTTTAGACAGTGATTTGCCTCAGGAAAAGCTGAGTGAGTGTTAAAAATAATTAATAATGGTGCCTATACCATTAAGTATATGCACTACCAAATTACAGCTTCTGGTAGTCTCATCCGCTTTCTTTAAACGCTTTCTTCTTTATTTTGCCTGGTATTTAACTTTTTCTATTGCAGTTAATCGTGGAAAGGATTACAGCAGCCTTGGTCTACGTGCTGTACAAATAACAGGCTATAGAAAGTTAGACAGTCCTTTCCCTGAACTATTTACAGCCGGTAAAATACGTGTGTACACCTGGGCAAATGGCTGTAGCAGAGTCATGTGAGAAAACCGTAAATTGCTTTGGGTCAAACCTAATCTTGCCTTTACCCTGACACTTTCAAGAGCTTAACAGCTCTGGCACAGCACTGCAAGTGTGCACAGAAAGCAGATTTCACAAATAAAAACCCCGTGAAGCTCAGATGGTGCCTGAACTGCCATGCTTGTTACCCCAGCTATGTTCCTGAGAGGGCTGACAACCATGCAAACTGTGGAAGCATAGGGTAGAACTGGCCCTTCAGAAGTGCTGCTGCCCATCCTTCTGTCCCAAACAAGCTCAGCTATGCTTTTATCGTTCCTGATGGATGGATGTCTGATTAAAGTTAAAGATTTCCTTTCTTGGAGGCTTCACAGCCTGGCCAGGCAATATATTACAGGGCTTCATTATCCTTTCCATTAGCTGGAAACCCCCCAGAGCATTTTTTTTTTTTCTTAATGTCTAACCTTGTTTTCTTTGGCTGCAGGTCACAGCCTTTCCTTTTTGTCCTATCCACTGTGGATATGGAGAACAGGTTATTCCTTTCCTGCCTGCATCAACCTTTAAATATATTTCAGGACTGTTATATCCCCTGTCCACATTATCCTCCTCAGGCATGTATCTTATGATACATATTGATTTCATCCATGTGATTGTTCTCTCTGCAAAGATAAAATTGGTTTAATGGTATTTTTTAACCACTTCTAATGATACTGAAGCGTGCAGAGGGCATAGTGTGTCTCTTTCCATAGTTGGAAAAGTAAGATCAGCCGACTTGAAAGAAAGAGCAGAGCTTCCCATGGCCTCATCAATACACTGATGTCTTGTGACTTTGTTCTCATTGACAAACAGAGATGCAGTGAACACTCATGAAAGGAAAATACCTCAGGTCTCCTATTATTATTATTACTAATTGTAGTCTTGATAAAATTTACTGGCTAGGAAAAAAAAAAAAAAGAATATGGTCCAGGTCGGTACTTTATTTTTAATGAATGACATAAAAAAGACTATTTCCTGGCCTGGCAGTAAGAGAAAATAGCAAAAGTCCTAAAAAGATAGTTTGACTTCAAATTAATTTGTAATGAATTGCAGTTTATTGGGGGAACAATGTTATTAAAATGGTGCCACTTCTGGTGTTTCTCTCAGACCGAATAGGTGGTAAACACACTCCAGTAAAATTAGCCCTAAGGCTAAGCCAGTTGAGGGAAAGTATGGACAGAAAACCTTTCTTTCTTCTCTTTTCCAGTCTTTTTTTCTCTTTCTCTCTTCAGTAAAAAGGTGTTCCTTGACCGAAAGTTATTAAAATCTTCTAAGAAACAATAGCACAGCACTTTTCTATTAGTGTACAATATCTGGACCTGCCATAAACATATTTACTCAAAGGTGGGAGGGAATCTGGTTATTGAAATTGTGTTTGTGACAGATGATGTGAACACAGTTAAAAGGGATGGTCTTAGGCTAGGGTCAAAGAACATCCAAGGGCTCCTTCACCGTACATGAAGCTTGAAAAGAAAGCTGAACCACAGACGGGTGACAAATCTAGGTAGGCTCCTCTGTTTTTTTGTACCACACTGCCCTTCAACCTTAGCCAGGCTGGTGTTTGAGTCATTTGTCCCAAAATGCTGTAATCTTAACACTGATTTGTTTATTGAGAAACAAAGCTCTGTCAAAAACTAGTCAGGAGCTTGTTCTCATTACTCTCTTTTATATGATTGTATAAAACGCGATTTTTCAGCTCCTATGTTAAGCTGAGACTCAAATTCCTCCCTGCTGGTCTGAAGGGAGAACGGGTAAATAATTTTTTTATTGTCAAGTTAAGCAGCAAGTTGGTCTGTAGCTTCTGCCGCCGCCTCTGGCTGATAGAGTTATTTCCTGGACAGGCAGTAAACAAAGCTGCCCGCAGCACCCAAGGGAGCTGAGCGCCTTTAAGCATTCTTTACATGCCCGGCAAAGGGTTGACTGTAGCACTCAACAGCCTTGGGGGAAATGCTAAACGTGGATATCTTCATTACTTTTCAATTAAGCAGCAAGTTTATAGATTACAGGAAGCCCTTGGCGAGGTTGGGAGGTTGAGCTGTGAATTTAACTCTCAGGAATCCACATCGCGGAGAGCTTCTCCCTGTAACAGGAACATTTGGGGGAAGGATCCCAAAGACTCGAGGGAGGGAGTGCGCTCCTCAGAGCTGCAAGAAATGCCTTGGAATGAGCTTTACCCAGCACTCTGTTGAGTGGTGAGGACAGGAGGCATATGGGAATGTGGAAAGCCACAATCACCGGTCGCTCCCATTTTTCTGCTTTCCCTGATGAAGTGAGGATTTCCTCACGCTAAGCCGTACGGTGCCAAGATTCTCAAAACCAAAGCTGGATCCCCAAATAATTGTAGGGTGCCTCTCAGGGAAGCTGGGTGAGGGGGATTTGACAGTTCTCCCTTTTGGTTATGGAGAGGAACATTCTCCCTTGTGGAAGGGGAGTAGGAAGAAAGCCTTTGTACCTAGTTTTGTCATTGCAAGCTGTAGGTTCAGGCTGTCTCCGTCGCTTTGCAGTGCTGTGGCATATGTGTGGAACTGGACCTTTGTGTCTCTCAGCCCGCTGTATGGCAATTGCAGCTCCTAGAAAAGGTTAATCAGTTAAATAAACCAAATAAGGGCAAAATGGGATAAAGAGACTGAATATGTGTTCTCTCTGGTCAGTGTTAGAATGGAATGACCTACTGCATAGCTGTGTATGCTGCACGGAAGCATCACAGAGGGACAGATAGGAACCACAAACACCACTATTCACTTGCCTGATAAATAATATCTCAAATAACGTTCTGTATGTAAAAGGAAAGAGCTCCATTAACTTCATTGACCACACAAAACTAAATACCTTAAAGGTTAAGGAACAACTATTAAAAATGTTAGGTGTCTTCCATTTATATTTCTGAACTTTATACCCATTATAAAGCGGAAGATGTCTTATAATTATGCCAACAACAATTAATTAACACAAAGAACTCCGGAATGATTGAATTAACAGTAAAATCGTGGTAAGGCTCCACTTCGTCGTCTGAGTTTTAACAAATAATTTATTATCCAGTAAATGCTTAGACTTAATCACATACTTGGGAGCAGTCCCTATTTTTCTTTCTCACAGTTTTAGTCTCGTGTTTGCAGCTCTGCCGGCCCTGCTGATTTCAGCAGAGCTCTGCCTGAGACCTGGAGCTCTGAGTGGAGCTGATTCCAAAACTGAACACCTTGCTGAAGAAAAACCCGTTCATTTCCGCACGGTTTCCTCCGTGTAGTGCACCGCATATTTAAGATGATCCTGTGCTAAAGTACCCTGGACAAAAGCAGTTACGAGCCTGATCATAACTCTGTCTATCAGCCATCTGTCAGCCTGTCATCAAAGTGATCTGGTAGGTTTTGCTTTTGTTCAGCAGAACGGACACAGTGAATTCTTCTTTTGGATTATTCTGATTTTCATTTTTACAGCTCTTTGACATCATCCCCAAGATAGAAATGCCATGTAATGAAAACGGGCCCATTCCTCTACCTCCCCGCCTGCTTTCTGTGCTTTTGGTGCACAAGTCATTTAGGGTTACAACTTCCCTGACTGCAGGGGTGGAACAAGCAGTCCTTTTAACAGGGGAGCTGATAAAGTCTGGCTCGGTGTGGGTCTCCGGCTCAAGAATGTGCTTCTGTGTGGAGTCTGAAAAGAGTCCAAGAGCGTTTGTGCCCCTGACGGCGCGTTCATGTTGCAGCTTTGATCTCTCCCAGGGCGCTGTCAGATGCTAGAGCCCTCCCTTTCCCTGTATCCGGCCACCCATCTTCATCAGGCTGTGGGAATTTTATGTCTCTGAGGCCTCGGTCTGTCCGTCGGAGCTGTTCGAGTTTGTTCTTGGCTTGAAAAGTTACCAGGGAGGGACATAAAGGCAGCATGATGGCAAGTGTCTTTTTTTTTAGGAAACCAAGTATATTAACAGCCAAGCCGCAAACTAGCGTTTCTGCATAGAAACAGACAAAATGTTTCTACAAGAAACATGAAGAGTGCAAGTTTTAATATGAGGAGGAAGCAGGCCTTGAATAACTTGTGTGTTAGTTACGCCTAAAAAATCCTCTTGCAGAAATATTTTTGAACTATGTACAGAAAGAAAAGCTAGAATATCCAAGTGTGTCTCTTTTTTGATCTAGAATATATGCCCTTATTTTGATTACATGTGTGATTATTTCATTTGTAAATTAGGGATAATGGGCTTTAATAACTCTACAGAATATTTTGTATCTTGCCAGACATCAGGTTCCAGTCCTGCCATTGTTAGTCCCAGGAAAAGTTCTACTTATGAGGTAGACTGGGCAGTTTAATTTTTTTTTTTTTTTTCCCCTTCTTGGTCCATAAAGTCCTTCCTTCCTGTAGAATTTACCAGAGGGGAGTGGTTGCAATGAAAATTCAGTTCAGTTGAGTAATCTTTATGTCATTAACATGCAGTGAGAACGCTGCATCTGCTTGTGTTTGAAAACCTGACCGTTGTGCCTGTCACCAGCAATCACGCTTCCTTTTGGCCGAGCTCACGTCGCGCTCTGCAGTGAGCTGTTCCTCCCAGTTAAACTTGTGTAATTCCACCAAGTCCTATCACAGAAGGAAAAAGAGAACTTTAGATCTGGGTTCTTCAAAGGTTTACGTGTGGCAGTCTGGCATGCCTTTGGACAGCCTGTTGCCCTTCGATGGCACTGACGACGACTGTATGATACTAATAGACCAATCTATATAATATTATCACTTTCCGTGGAATGTCTTTTCCCACAGAGGTTGGCTGGCTGTTGAATGTTGATCAGCGAGAGCAGAGGTAGAGCTGACCAGGGATGAACGCGCACGCCTTGCTGAGGAAGCCGTCGGTGTGCGAGAGGCAGAGACCTGTGAAAGGTCCAAACCGAAGGGTTTCTACTCTGTTCCAGAATGGAGAGGAAAGGGAACGTGGCCAGGGTGTTACAGAAGAGTGGTGACCTTCCCAGGAGGCTGGATCCTGTGTACAGTGGCACTGGTGGGAAGTGTTTAAGCATCCGACCAGGGCCTGTGCTGGGTCCCTGGACAGAACTTGTACCTGCGGCTTGATCGCTGGTGGAAATGGAGGAAGGGAGCTGGCAGGTCGGTTTATTCGAGAGGGGCACCTCTCTTGTGAGCAGTGCTGCTCAGCTCATGCCCTGCAGCCTCTTTTGGAGCAGGTGAACCGTAGTCTGTGCTTTCGCCATCTCACTGTGTTCTGGCGATTCAAAATTGTTGTTTTCTGAACCTCAGGTAGCCTGGGAGGTCCAGCACTAGGACACAAGAGTGCGGACTGGTGATAAGCAAACATACAGCTTAATGGTTTGGGCAAGTGTTATCCCCATTTGTCTACATAAAAGTTTAATGAGGACTGTTCGTGCCCAGTGAGAACAGGGTTTGCCTCCCTGCTTAGAGCAGGATTGCACATCCTTTGGAATAAACAGCATTATTGTTTTACCTTTGGGAAATTGATGACTGAGGCGTCCTACAAAGTTTTGTTTTGCTTTATAAAGGTGTGTGCATGGGGAAGGAAAAGCTGCCTGTTGAAAAGGAGAAGGAAACGGCTGCTTTTCTCTAGGTGTTTGATCTGACTGACAGCCCTTGTCTGAACTTACTAGTGATTTGCCGTTTCATTAGCTGCCAGGTTTTCAATTTCTGCCTCTTGGAAGTTACACCGCTTTGAACAAGTCCCCACAGTAATTGAATTTGCCACAGAAATAGAACAGTGGAAAATTTCATTTTCTTGCCGGCATGAAGGCCAGCAGGCAGCCACGTATTCCGTCTGGACTGCTGCTCCTAGGCTCCTCGGCCTCCTCCTACCCCTTCCTCCCAGCGCACCGGTGCATTTGCTGGCAGCCCCCGCCATCCACAAGGCCCCAAAAAGGCCTCCTTCCCAATCAGCTCTCAGTGCATCAGCCTGTCGCTTTGTAATTTTCTTCTAAATGCCTTCCACAAATAATGGTTTTCAAAATGAGCATTAACAGGCTTGATTACATGAAATTGTCCTTTTAATTTACACCAGGATTCTATTGATCACACAAGTGCAGATTAAAGTGTTCAATGAAGCCCATGATGAGGTATTAACCAGCTAAGGGTCCTCCAGGGGCCGCCAGGGACGGCCAGGAATATGCTAGAAGTGTACAGTTATTTCCCCATAATGAAGTGGCACTATGCGAAGGCATGAATCGCTGGCAGGAAGAATAGATCGGAGATGATGAGCTCTTCAAAGTCATTTCTCGCTCACTCATTCAGCCTCATGCCCAGATCCTCTTGCGATTCTTCTGCATTACTTGTCATGAAATGCCAGGATTTACTTAGCCAGCTGATGCAATTTTTATGACCTTATTGCTTTCTCACCATGGTAATAGTTTTGAATCAATTTATCAATCCAGCAGTGCCATCAGACATATTGCCCTGAAGATCAAGTCCAGGTCATTCCATCAATTCACTGAGGTTTACGAAGATAGAGAAAAAAGCCAGGCCGTGCGGGCTATCAACTTCAGATGGCTTAGTAAACATGCTGCTGCTTTAACTGCTTCACTTCTGACTCCAGCCCTGTCGTCTTCTAAAAACACGCCACCTTCCTCTCCCTGCATTTCGATTTCAGAAGTATTAGGCATGCAGCAAATAATCTAGAGAAGATCTGCTGGAGAACTATCCAAAGTTTCCAAGCCTGCCAGGAAATCAGGAAATGGCAGGTGGTTTGTGTATGTTTTTTCCAGCGTTGCACTGATGAACCTGCTGCTTTGCCCGTATTATCAAGGAAGGGCAATGGCATGGGGCAGTGGTGAGGAAGTGAAGTTGGTGCTCCCATGTCGCAGGTGGTTTGTGTATGTTTTTTCCAGTGTTGCACTGATGAACCTGCTGGTTTGCACGTATTATCAAGGAAGGGCAACGGCATGGGGCAGTGGTGGGGAAGTGAAGTTGGTGCTCCCATGTAGGACAGTATAATCTAGTGAGCACTGAGCTTCCCCCTGTGAAATGTCTTGGTCAAACACAGCGGATGTTTCCGGTGTCTGAAGGTATTTCCATCCCATAGATGATTGATGGACTCTGCAGAAATCAGTGCGGGTTTTGCTAGCAGATACGGAGTTAGGTTCTAGGTGAAACTACTTGGGTTCTGGGTGAAACTAACAGCCACTGGTTGCCATCAGAGCAGTGGGATAAGCATAGCTGAGAAATCAGTGCGGGTTTTGCTAGCAGACGCAGAGTTAGGTTCTAGGTGAAACTAGTTGGATTCTGGGTGAAACTAACAGCCACTGGGCAGCTCTTGCCATCAGAGCGGTGGGATAAGCATAGCTAACAGTTTCAGTTAGAGAAGAGCTGTTGCTGGTTAGCCAGAAAGGCGGCAACAACAAAAAAGATCTTCTATTTGGTAGTAGGAAAATCAAGGCCAGGAAGCAGCTCAAAGCTGCAGCTTGAAACAGATGAGGACCTTCAAATACTTGTTTATCAATGGTTTGCTTCCTTCGGCTTGCTTTAAAATGCCTCCTTTCTGATGAACGCCTCTGGCAAGTCTAGAAAACTTAATAGGACAGCCAGCACGGCCACCTAAACGCTGGCTTCTTGCCCCGGAAGGCTCCACATGCCCCCTCACCTGACTGCAGGTTTATCATGCCACGAAGCCGCGGCCTACAGGGTCACCCTGCCAGTCTTGTGGGCTGCTGGCGTTCCTGCCTTGTGACTGCATAAGCAGAACAGCTGTTCGCATTAGCGAAGCAGGTTCAAATTTATACTTTAAAAAAATAGTGGCTCATAAAAAAAATATGGAACAATGACAACCCTGGAAAAAGGTAGTAATTTAAATCATGAAAAATTAATCAGGGAGTGATACATTATTTTTTAAGCAAAATGTGTTGCAGTAGGAAAAAAAAATCCTGTGGCTTTAATTAATTCTGCTTAGCATTAATAGAATAAGGTCAGGCACACCAAAAACTGTTGAATAAAGCAAAAACGTGTGCAAGATATATTCTCTGGTGTTACTCATAATGAAGAAGGGTTATCTTGTGGTCAATACAGCACCATTATTTCTAAGTTAGAGGTACAACTGCTGAAAATATACAATGGCTGTAACAACTTACCTAACCAGATTGGGAGAAAGGGTTCACATAAAAAGTATTTTATGAAATGATCCTCCCATTTAGGCAGTCACAATTTATGGCTGTTTCTAGCTCTTAAATGCCCTCAGTTTTGTTCAGTCCAAAATAAGGAGCTTCACAGCATGAATGAACCGCATAGTCTATTTGAGTAGCCCCTAACTGACAGGAATGCACATTTTGGAGTCACTTCTTGCTAAAAGCCCCTGTGGAGAGGAGTGGCTCAGCTGATTTGGAGGTGTGCAGAAAGAGAAGCTGCTGGGCAGCAAACGGAAGCGTGGTGTTTAGAGTTGGAAACAATATCTCAGGTGGCTTGGCTTATGTACTGGGTTTGTGGAAGTACTGTTTTTTTAAGGAAAAAAAAAGTGCTTTGAAAAAGGTACAGAAATAGGTAAGATACAAAGGAGTTTTCCTCTGCAGTTCAGGTTGTAGTTTTGTCTTGTTAATTCCAGAGCCTGGACTAGGATCCTCAGTGGTGCATAGGTCTTTGGAGTAGGATTCCCCTCCACACCACGACACACATACATCAGCTAGCTGCCCAAATGCCTTTTAGAGTTAACAGAGAGAAAAAGAGTGTTCAGAATCATGATCTGTCTGATGTGTTTCAAATACCTAGTCTAAATTCCCTGGAATCAGCTGGCAGGGGCTCAGAGGGCAGCTGAGTTGCTCATTAGTGTTCAGGTAAAGCACTGGTGGGTCGTGAAGGCACCTGCAGCCTCAGTCACCCAGAGAAGTCTCACCTGCCCCCTTGTCTCTGCTAAGGGGCTGTGAGCCCCATCTAAGAGCAGAGGAGAGGCCTGGGCCTTGTTTGCTCCAGCAGCCTGGGTGGCTGCTGCAGGCTTGGCTCAGGGACCCTGGCTTTGGGTGCAAACCCCCAAAACCTGCTCTGCGGCCCTCGTTGGGGCAGGAGGTGCCCTGCTGTGCTGCGTGCAGGTCTCTGCTCCCCTTGCGGCTCCTGCCCCACTGCAGGTGCTGCTGCTCCTCCAGGTACTGCCTGCTGTGCTACTGTCCTGCCTGTCCTTCAGGCTGGGAGGCTAAGGGCACTCACATTCCTGTGGGTGCCTTGTGGCAATGAGGACCTTAAAGAGCTTTTTCATTTTATCTAGGCTTACAGAATAAGATTTCAATGTGTATTTAAAATATCTCTTAATTGGACTTGGAGTCTTCTAGAAAGCTTGTGTGTGAATAGCTTTAGCTAATGTCTATGTTAATGTGTAATCATACGTCTGGTTGTAACATCTAAACTGTTAATGGCTTCTTTTCTCATGTTTTCTGTGTGCAGTTGAGAGACTCAGCTCCGTGAGTCCTGCCCAGCACTTGATGGGCCAGGCAGTCGGTTGCACAGTTGCTTTTATGTTCCTTAGAGCACTGTCTCAACTTGTTCTCACCACAGTTGAAACTGAATGGGTAAATAAAGCAGGCCAGTCTTTCCAATGCATGTATTGCTCTCAAATGCTTTCCACAATGGTTATTTCATTAAAATAAGCATTGCAGCTTCTGCATGGTGCTGTCTCTTGTAATAGGGTGCAGCGTGGTGAGTGAATAAGGCCTCCTTTACTAGCATAGTCCTTCATCTCAGAGGAAGCTCCACCTCTCAGGCTAGCTAGAAGAGGCTATGGGTGAGTTTCTTTGTTGTGTTTACCTTATTATGTGTAGTATTTTGAGTCAATGTTCATATTGAGGTTCTTCACCTCTTGAACAGAGTGCTGGTTAAGCCTTAGAGCTACACAGATGAGGAGCTTATCTATGACTGGAATTGTACCTGGGGCAAGGTCTTTATCCCCTTTCATATGAAATGGGTTGTCCCTGCTTTTGTGTGCGAGTGGGAGCTCTCCTGATGATATTCAGCATGACTTGCCCTTTTAATTCATTCACCGAAGCTGCAAGCCAGTCTTTTTCATGTAAGATTTAATCCCCATAGAGACCATTGTGGCCTCAAAAGCATTGAACTGTGGCCTTACTGGGTGCATTAGCAAGGAGAATTAGAGATGATGGTCAAGGAGAAAAGTGTATTTATATGCATGTGGCTGTATTGAATAATAGCTGAAAGGGAGATGCAAAAGAAATACATAAGGATCTTAGGGAGGTTTTGAATAGCAGTTCTCTAAGCACAGCTAAAGCCACTGTTAGGGCTTTATCTCAGGGTATATCATAGCCTGTCTTAAGGAAAGTGAACAAGAAGAACTCTTTAAAGAAAACTCATCAGTGCTTCCTTCTGACAGCAGGTGTTGTACTCCTGCCAAGACGTTTTTACTATGAAGTCAGTTCGGCATCAAAGATGTAAATGATGCATGGGATTTCATGGCTAGCTCTGTGGTTTAAATGTTATGACTGATCGGGGTAGAAGAAATGCCTTTTCATTTCCTTGTGATAGCACAGGAAAGCCTCACATTGTGTGCAAAGAAACTACTGCATTTTTCTACACTTTTTTCCCTCTTTATACCACACATCTAAGTTTTTCTCCCACTGTGCAAGTAGTCCAGTCTAAACAATAAAGCACCATAGGCAGACTGTACAAAGACCAGTCCAGTTTCCATGTTTCTTTGCCTGCTAGCCATGATCTTTGATGATTTCCTTAAACAGATCAGTGAAGCTTTGCAACTGAAAGAAACGGTGTTAAGGAGGAGATGGCCTTCACATGAGCTAACCTTCGTGAGTCTCTCTAACAAATATCCCCAGGGACAAATGCAGATGTGTGCATTTAAACTTTCTTTCTTCTTGGCCTAACTAAACTAAAAGCAGAAGTAACTGTAATATAATCTAGGTCTCCAACTGAAGCACATCGTGGGGCCTTGTGCTGGAGTGGATGTGGCCAGAGCTTAAAAGTGTAACGTGTGGCTGCGTTACAGGCATCTAAGGCATGGAATAGCTGCTCTGTGTGCTCTAAGGAATAACAGAACAAAGGAAAGGATTTCTCTGATGTGCTAGATGAGCATTCATCTCCTCACCTTATTGAGGTGGCAGGTGCCTTCTCTCACTGTGTAAGCCGCCCGTGTAGCTCTTGGAGGCAGCTAAGGGATCACATCACCATTGCGACTGATTTCTCATCTCTCCCTGTATCTGTAGCTTGTAGCTCTAATGGGAATGCGTGGGGTAAAACATTGTTTATGTGGGGCCTACAGTAAGAGGGGTGTGTGTTTTGGTTAGTCAGTGCGGGAAAAATTCCTGTTTAAAGTCAAACATCTGGATATGACTAGAATGACATTTCCTAACAGAAGATTCAGTGTTAAAGGTATATATTTATAAATACTGGGTAGAATTGGACATGTGGAGATCTGGCTCTACCTGATATTTATGAAGTGTCAAGGTTTTATTTGGGTAGAAATTTGGTAGTTATCAACACCAGGGTCATTTGTCAAGTTTGAAAGTAAACTGATAACAAATTGGAATGCTATTCATTTTGTGCTGATTTTGCTGCTGCCTGACTTGCCTAGTGTGCGTAGCCGAAGGTGCCTCTGGGAGCGCTGCACAACGTGCATCTCGTGTGCCCCTTCCTGCTGCTGCTTTGGAGTTGTCAGGAAGGGCAACTAGCAACTTCATATCTAAGGGATCTTCTCTTGAAGTAGTGTATAAATACCTCTGTCCTAGAATGTGTCTGATGGTCATGGATCTCTTAAAGTTGG
Organism: Tinamus guttatus; assembly: GCF_000705375.1. The sequence continues at coordinate 35,186 of NW_010579831.1, read as the reverse complement.
AACTTTAACTGAGGAAGTTGTTGGTCGCAAAAGGAATGTGTTCTGGTGAGCTTAGTCTCATGTAACCAAGAATTTTGTAGTTATGCCCTGTATGAAAGCATCCTCTCAGCTGTAAATGAATTGCCTTTTAAGTGGTTGTGCCCTGGTTATGGTAGGATGACAGGATCTAGCTTTACCTGAGGAATAGGCTGAGGTTCCTTTCTCAGGCAGCCCTCATGAGGACTTTAATGGGTATTTTGGCTCGCTGAAGTGTCTGAGCAGGCACCCTGCCACGAGTGCTGTGACGCAGTGCTTGGCCAGCCTCACCTTTCTGCAGAGCAGCGCTGCCTTTGCCGGAGGAGCAGCGGGCAAGGGGTTTCCTTCCCTGCCAAAGCTGCTCTCAGAACAGTGCAGGAGGTGGTGAAATATGAAAATACAAATAGCTTGGAGCCAACAAGCCATTTAGTGAAAAAAGAATGAAAAATATTCTACTGTAGAGCAAGTAGGATATGTTCTGGACCTGTCTTTTCAGTGACCTACAGGATTTTAAGAGAAGAGCTGCAGAATTTTATTGGTATTGCCACTATTAGACAAACTTTCTTTTTGCTTCTTCCCAGACTGGGGTCAGCTTTAAAGAGAGCATTAAGTGAATGGCTAATGGAATTAAGGGTATAATAATAGAAGGATATAGTGAGACAATTGTATTAACAAGAAATAAATCATGTTGAGTATAAGGTAAGTGTTTTTTAATTGATTGATGGGAAGGATGCTCCATAGGATTTTCGAGGACTAACAGCCACTTGCCTTCCCATCTACAGTAAAAAGCCAAAAAGGAAAAAAAAAGATAAGAAAATTATGCAGTGGGGAGATAAATTATTCAGAGAAGATGGCCATTTTGCACTGACATCACTAATGTGAAAAAGCATTAAATCTTGGACACTAACTACATTGCTTGCTGTTGAAGTGGCTGGAAGGGGATATTAGAGATTAAAACTAGAAGGCTTCTTCCCTGGGTGCCTTAAGTGACTTTCCAAGGTGATCTAGTAGGTAAAGACTCAGGAGGGGCTATGGGTACCAAGTTGATTTCTGGTGGCTTTGCTCTTATTTTAGTGATGTCATCTAAAGAGATAACAGCTCTTGTGTTCTCTGTAGTAGGGCCTGGAGGTATGGGCTGTGCACGTGAAAGCTCATCAAAACTGGTGGTGTGAGGTGGCTCAACCCTGTGTGTGCTTAACTCCCCTATAGAAGAGGAAGTGTCTTTTAAACATAAAGGGAAGTTTCTATGGCCAAACTCTCATGCTCTGTAAACCACTTGGTTTAAAAATGGAACTAGGGTGCTGAGTTTGCACCCTAGGAGGACATTTTTTTTTTTCTCAGGAGATGTAAATATTAGCTTTTAGACATAAGATAAAATTGAAATTAAAAAAGGCAATTTAAAAATTCTAGAGCATATGAGGAAAAGCAAAAGTTGTGGGATGGAAGAATGTTTCATGGCTTTTTTCTAGTGTTAACTATGGTTAGTGAAGTACCTGAAGATCTTGGTGGCTCTGAATTGCTGAGAACTAAATGTCATTTCATGTAATTCCTGAAAAATGTTAACCGCTGCCTTTTGTTTTCCCTGGGGTTGGCGTTGCAAGCGGCAGCCTTTGCTAGCAAACCAAAGGCAGGATGCCCACGTGGAGGCGTGTTTCTTGTGGCAGGCAGCCTGCAAATCCCCTTTGAGGTGCCGTTTTGCTTGCGTGTCTTATTCTCCTGCTTCTCCTCACAGGTTTTGCTGCCCACATAAGTCAAACAGTAGTGACATCAGTTGAAGGAAAGAGTTCCATGGGCATCATTGTAGAGTATTTTGAACCCTTGAAACTGATGCAAGAGCGTGGGTCTAACTGGATAAAGTTAGCTTAAAGGCTTATGAAGGTGTGAGGGCAAGCTGAGCCTTTGAGGCCATGTTGTAAAATGCTTTTAGGTGCAAGCAGTAACCCCCAGCTTCTTGCACTGTTTAAACACCACAGGTTTCACTTATTACACTTAGTTGGCTAACAGGTTGCTTTAGATTGAGAATTCCCTTACCCTTACCAGGCAACTTGAACTGTTGTTGCTATTTGCAGCAGATTTTAATTATGTATGATCATACAGTCCTCAACTAAGAGCAGAAACTTTTTGATGGGTTTTTACACCTCTGTATGGTAAAGTGAAAAAAAGTTTCTGAAAACTAAATAGCAAAATGCAGCAGAGAAAGTATCTGGCTTTTGTGCTTTATGTAGGTTAGACTTTTGACAAAATACACCAACCTTGGTACTTCGGCAGCTTTGGATATTCCTCTTTCCCCTGAAGAGGGATCCACTTCCACGCTGTGTTCTTGCTTCCCTGCAGTCCGGGGACTCTCTGAACTCACGTCCTTGCGTGAGTGAAATCCCGTGGCCAGTCTGTCATCGAGTTGTCAGTAGCCGATCATAGCATTTTTTTTGTCTGTATTATGATCAAATTGCTGTAAATTTGCCGTTAACTACAGACACTGTGCGGTCAATTCAATCTTGTCCATTAAAGACAATAACCCTAGCCAAGCTCTCTGCTATTCTTAGTTCACCCCTTGGGAGTACTCTACTTACATCTCCAGAGGTACTGCTAAATTTATACTATCGTTCTTTGTCTAATATTTTTGATTTGTTGGCTTTTCTTTAATACATGCACAGTTAACTCTAAAAGCAGGGACCCTTATGCAAAGTAATCTTGAGCATATGGAAGTTTTATGAGGTAAAAAACAAAACCATGAGAAGGAAATCATCAATTCCTACTTTACGCAAGCAGTAAGCAAAAGTAGGCTTATTTAACCATGCTGGCTTAAGTAAGCTGTATACAGATCAGCAGATAGGCAAAAGTGAGTAGGTGGTTGTTGTATTGATGTTGTTTGTTGTATTGTATGATGTTGTATTAATGTAGTTAAGATCCTGCTTGCTGTAAAGATTAGGGAATGTGCCTGGTGTTCAGACCCTGATTGTAATGTTGATGGAGTCCTGGAGCACTGATCCCAGTGGTGGGATGTGAAGCTGTAAGCTGCTCAGGACCTGGGGACATGTCCTGAGCTCGTTTTGAGATGCTGGCTCACCCTTCAGAAACTTTACTAATCAAATGTACTGGCTAAAGGTATAGATGCTAAAATTGTTGCATATATGTGAGCATTGATTCCTGACTGACTTGGAGTAGTGAAGAGTTAAGATTTCTAGCCCTACAAGGCAGTGTCAGGGTCTTTGACTTCATTTTTCATGGCATGTGTGTGTATATAGTTGCTTTCCAAAGTTTTGTGGAATAGTTTCCAGTCCTGGTTTAGAAAACTAGGAGCTGTAATGAGTAGTGCATAATTTCTCATGATAACCTCTTCCTTTTTTTTTTTTGTGTGTGTGTGTGTGTGGTTATAGAATAAAACTAGAATAGGACAAAATAGCTGCACCTCAGACTTTCTTTAGAATAGTGGACGGCTTTCCTTCTCAGGAGGATGTTTTATTGAAAAGTAGAAGCACTTTTTGGTTAATGCAGTGTGTGGATTAAATGGAAGCAGTTGTGGCTTCTCTGCAGTTGAGCTGCCAGAAGGCGGGGAAGCCCGTGCAGGATTGCATGGAACTAGCATCTGTGTCAGATACAAAGAAACTCTGTTCCTCAAAGAGCCCACATATTCTACTCTGTAGGTGGGGCAGAAATGTTTCTTCCACTACTTAATCAGTGTCTTTGGGCTGTTTGTGTAGAATGGAAGGTGTTAAGAGATATTGTACATCGCTTGAACTGTGTAATGTTTGACAGACTGAAGAGAAATGTTGTCTCATTTATGGTTCTGTAGGACTGAGGGATGCAGGAAGGCCCTATGGGACATAGGAAAGGCTGGACTATGAATCTTTGTGGAAAAAAAATGTGAAATCAAAACCACTTTTTGCAATGCCTGGGTCAACCTGTAGTGTAGAACCTGACTGTAAGTCGTGAGACTTGGACACCTAAAAGTCTCTTGCAGGATGCGGTTGGAAAAATGTCTCTATTTCTTCAGGTTAATGTGATACGATAGCCTTGTACCCCTTGAGACAGTAGGATCAGCTCAGGTTTGGGTCACAACCCAAAGTGTTTCCTGAAATGACCGTGAGGGCTAAAATCCATTTCCCAGTGTGTACATGCTGATAGATAGCTGGGGTGCCCCTAGGGGATGGCTTTGGTGGCGGTGACTTTCAGAGAAGAGGAAGGCCAAGAAAAGAGTACCTAAATGGTATGGGAGATAAGTGGGTAAGTAATAGTTCTGACTTACTATTTAGGAGAGAAAAGTAGAAAATGTGCCTTATAGGAGGAGAGGATGGGTCAGAAGATCCCCACCAGTCTTGAATGACTGGAGCTAAAGGGGGTATTTGCTGATGCTAGAGGATTTTGGATGGGCTGTAAACACCTTGCTCTCTGTTTCAGAGAGCAGTTGCTCTTCCACAGAGCCAGTTGCAGACAGCTAAGGAAAGCCTCTGTGCTAGTGTCTTGTTCTCCTGCTAAGGCCTTGCCCTTATTTGAAAGAAGTATTAAAAATACTTCTGATTTTGGTTTGGAAGTAAACAAGTATAAAGCTGAAATACGGGGGGACGGGGGGACATGGGGGGGAAGGATACATCCCACTGAAAAGTAAAGTTGTTCAAATGGCCCTGGCTCTAATTTACTCCATCTCCCACCTTTAAATTTGTCTGTTCCTTAGTTTAGCTATGGGAATTGCTTCTCCACTTTGCCTCCACAACCCGCCTGCTGCTGTTAGGCCTTTCCTAGGGCTTTCCACTTACCTGCTTGGCCTCAGTATCTAATGAGATGCTTAGCTAAGGCCTGTGTAATGAAAACGATGGGATGAAAAGACAATCAACAATTTTAATTAGGAAGTATCAAGAAATACACTCAAAGAGAATTTTCAGACCTGAGCTTGTGGTGCTGACCCAAGCTAACTTAAGAGTTTGCCCATAACTGTTTGCTTAAAAGTTTGCTTTAGACTCTGTTCTAACAGGATGTATTTGGACATGGCAGGGAAAAGAAATACTCCAAATATTTCAGCCTGGATTCTGCCCATACTCTTTCTTGTCTAACATGCTGAGGTGCTGGACACAGATGCTCCAGTAATACTAAAAGTGCAGATAGTCCTCGGAGACCAGCAGATCTGCTCAGGATGTTAAATTAGTCATTGGCTCAAGGAGCTTTAACTGCCTGCATCAAGATAAACCCAAAGATAAGCATAAAGCTTGTCCTAGGTAATGCTGGCTGCAAAGGAAAGCTGGGGAATGGGGGAATGAGGGTGGAAATGTTCAAGTATTTGAGGTTCAAAACCTTTCAGAACAATCTCCTTATGTGGTGAAGTAGCCTGAGGTGTACTGACCTGGGGGGTTCTGCTGTAATCTACCTGAAGGAAGTGCAACCTGCAATAGGTATACACTGTCTTCTGTTATATATAGCGTTAGAAAGGCTCCAAGAGGATGGCTACCTTTGTCTTAAAAAAAAAAAAAAAAAAAAACTTGCCAAATGAGGTTGAGAGTAGGATTTAAAGTAATTACTAGAATTGAATATTTCAGTAAAATGCATAGATTGCAGAGGGAAGAAGCTGCTTTTTAACAACTCCCTATAAAGCATTCCCTAAAAACAATAAATAGTCTGTGGCATCCCTAGCGCAGAATTAAACACCTAAGTCTTCCTCATGCGAATGCTGCCACAACAGCAGGCTTGAAAAGGTTGCATAGCCAACTGCAGGATGGAAAATGGACCTTAAAGATGCATTAAAGGTGCTGGCACTGAGGCAAGCGGCCGGCTCTGGGGCGGGAGCTGCCTCTTGCACCGCTGCGTTGGGCTGTTGTGTTTGCCCTCCGCTGGGTCTCGGCCTCGCTGTTGTGAGCTCCAGGCAAGGCTGGGCCTCACGCTGCGACCCCACAGCAGAAGTGCTGAGGCAGCTCCCAAGTGCCTGGGGGGACGGGCTGGCAGCAGGGTGCCCCAGCACCCGCCTGCAGACCTGCTGCTTCTGCGTCCCCATCGGAGTGCGTGAGTCAGGGTGCAAGCCTCGCTTGCAGAGAGGCACCTCTGCAGCGGAGCGCTGCTGCGGGTGAGCCAGGACTTGCTTGTCCCATCCGCTTCCTTTTATTTTTTTGGACTTCTTCATGGGCTAGTGAGTAAGGAGAGCAAGGTGATTTCTAAGCCCTCCAACAGTTGAAATGGGAGCACGAATTTGTGCCTGCTAGAGATTGTGTGTGTGAATTCCTGGTGTCCCAAGTGAACTTTCCTCCATCGGTGCCTCTCCGACTGCCTTCGTTCCTCTCCTTGCACTTGTGTGGCCCAGACTTACGATAATCATCAACCCCCAGCTATTATAAGCAGTACAAACAAATGACAAATCTGTGGCTGCAGGAAGGTAACAAGAGGCTGATCAGTAGCTTTAGTTATCTCTCCTCGGTGTTTATTGCAGTCTGCTGCAGTTATTCCAAAGGCTCTGACATTGATTGACAGCTTCTATTAAAGTCCATCCAAGGCAGCTGGATTGAACAGATACATTAAGTAAAGCAGTTATTGCTTTTCATTGCCCTTCGGTAAAAATATCACTGCTAAATAGCTCCTGCCATCAGATGCAGTTAGGTACATGGTTTTAATTTGAGGGACTGCTTTATAACACTGCACAATTGACACGGGGCTTTGTTTCCCCTCCCGTAATGAGTGTGTACATCCTGGGGAATTGATGAGCTGTCCTCGGGGGCGCAGGGGGGCCGCCGCCGCCTTTATTGTTCTTGCTCTTTTTTACACTTGTCAGTTGTTTGCAGTGCGGGCAGGAATAATGTGGAGCAGGGCCCCTTATCTCGGGCTCTTGTCGTGTGGCTGCTGTAAGCCCGGCCTGGGGATGAGATAAGAGCGACTGTACAAGCGTGGGGGGAGCGGGGAGGGGGCCAGCAGGGCCCTGGCTGGGACAACAATGGCAGAGCTGTCACTTGCGCCTTACGACTCTTTCTGGGGCCAGGGAAATATATGGAGGGCGAGCGGTGAATAACAAGCATGAAAATAAAAGTCCCGAATGTTCATCTAATAATGATGTATTTGTGGCAGGATTATACTGCCCAGTGCTGCTGCTGCTTTATCTCCTCGCTAAATGGCGGGGCAGCTGTGTGCTTTGGCACGGCCCGATGTCCTCTTTTGTGCGCTGCATATTAATCCTTTATTGAAGTAATTAAATGTGTGCTTAATGGCAACGAGCTGGCAGAAGGAACGCACAATTGAATTAGCAGTTATGATTGGGACCATGCTACAAGATGAACTAGATGCAATTACTGTAGGCATTTTTCTCCAAGTCAAATCTGGCTACATGACATGACTTAATTACAGGTTGTTAGACACACTCGCTGATCTTGTTGTGGTGCATCTGGAGGGACTGGACCGCCTGAACCCTGCTGTGTACCCGTAACCCACATGGGTGTCAGTTCGCTCAGATTTAGCCTGGCACAGAGGTCAGCTTCAGGACGAGGTAGCCAAGGAGCAGGCAGGTCTCTGCTGAGTTCTCCAGACTTGAGCGTTCTAGGCCGGGCTGTGCTCTTGGCAGTGGTACGTGTCGAATGGTCTGACACGGAGGCGAATGGCCTCTGGACCAGCAGGAGCAGAATTCAGTGCTTCAGTTTTCAAAAAAGTTTGTTTCAAAAAAATTAAGGGGAGGCAAAAACACACAGAGCTCTCAACTCAGTATTTATTAACCCTGTTTCCTGGCAGGATCTGTGGTTGCGGCAGGACAAAGATGAAGCTCTAGTTTGTGGCCAGTCTGAGACTTGACACCAGCAGGGTTTAGAGCACAGTTGTCTGAGTTCAGGGATGAAACGAGTTTCTTGAGCATCTGAAAGCTGAATCCTGGGTTTCCTACTTTAATCATTGGTCCAAAATTGCACAGAGCCTCAGTTGTCATAAAGGAAAAAAGTGCTGAAAACTTGTGCTGTGTCCTGTGTTTCTTTCTAAATCCAGCATGGAGAAGAGTAGAGCTGGTACAATATGTAACCATTTATGAAACTGAAAGTGTTTCATATTTATTTTAATATAATATGGCAAACCTTCTGGTCACCAGGGCTCCTGAAACTTATTTTATAGCCTTCATTCTCTTTGGGACCATAAATGAAACCCTTTCAGCCCTAATGACCACAATGACTTTCCTCGATCATGTTATTGCTACTTTGGCACATTTATTGCTTTCACACACACTAATGGATGAGTTTGGATATGTTAACAATTTATATATCATTTGATGCTAAAAGAGCCCCCTCCCACTGACCAAACTAACTTAGCCTTGAGGATTGAGTAGCTTTTAAGGAGTATAAATGAATTTAATGCTTTAGGAAGAGCTTCTGTAAATTATGAACATGACACCTATTACATTAAGCTGCATTAAGCATTAATACATCTTCATTACTGGCAGGTTGCCCAAACCTCCAAGGTTGAAAAAGCTGCCTGAAATGCCTAACATGATAGTCACCTAAGCTGAAATTTATGGCTTTTTTGGGCACGTGGGACAGAGACACTTTACCTTCGAGATTTTCTGATAAGATTATGTCCTCATAGTACCTGTTGCGTGATGGCTTTTTCCTAGAGTTTCTACAGCCGGTAGGCATCAGTGCTGGGCCTTTAAATAAAAAGATGCAGTAAATTGCTTGGCGGCCACTACAGAAATAGAAACTAGTTGCACTAACGTTTAGAAGCCCCTGGTAGTGGATTGCTTGACAGATTTTTCTAGCTAGTGGCCAAAAATTATCTCACTGAGGATGGAATAATAATTTCTTATTGTAAATCCTTTCTGAGATGTAGGCACCAAGGGCTGGAATTGCTGAATTGATATTTCCAGTGGTTGCAAAGGAAGAAAGTCTAAAAAATAATCACACTACATTAATGAGAGGCCGCTCTATACCATCAAAGGAGGAGATAAAACTGATTTTAGTGTCTTAAAAAGCAATATCCATTAGATGCAGATTTGGCTAGAAGTGGACTGAGAGGCTCTTATTTCAGCAAGATCTATGGGCTCAGGGAAAAACAAGCTAAATGCTTGATGTTGTAATTGATTTTATGTGGTACCTTTGAGACTTGAGTTGTGGTCCATGTGGGATCCAACACTGAGGTGTTCTTGCAGCTCCCGAGACCTCTGTGCCGTGGTTTCTGAGGACCAGTTTTGTGATTCCTCTGGTCCCTGTGCAGGTGCTGCCTCTGGCTCGATGGTTATATGTTGTGTAGGGCCAGTGCTTAGAAAGAGGCTTTTTTCTTCCATAGGTGAAATATTGAGCACAGCTTAAGGCTCAGTGTGCAGCAAGATACTGTGATGCCCTTCGTGGGATAGGAGGAAGGAGCATAATCCCCTTGTGCTCTCAGCCTAATAGCAGGCTGCAATGCAAGTGTAGAGCAGTGTTGTCACTGGGAGATGGAGATTTAATGGATATTGTTCATGGTGTTGGAATATATGGAGCAATAAATTGTTTTTGTGGTTGATTTAATGCTGGAGCAAGGTTGAAGACTTGGGTAACTGTGGATGGTTTACTGCAAATACACTGGCTTTACTGTGGTGAATGCATGACCTATCATCCAGCTGAGAAAAACAGCTCCCAAATCCTTTGAATTGAAACAGCATTGCAAGGTTCAGAGTCAAGCTCTTGGAAGTTGCAAAATGCGCTGTTTGGGGTTACCCAGACTTCATCACACACTCGGTGTGTGTGTTTGGCGCTAGCTTTCAGCTGCCTTGGAGCACACTGGGGCTTCCCCCTGCCCTCCTGCCCCTCAGGTAGCAGCAGCCGGGCACAAAGGGGGAGCAGCTGCAGCAGTGGTTCTTGCAGCCATCAGTGCCAGGCCTTGCGCCCTGTCATGTAAACACTGCAGTGAATATGTTAAGTTTCCTGATGTTGCTGATTGTGGCAACTATAAGTGGGCATAGGAAGAGGAAGATAGGGATATACCACCTGTCATTCACCTTTTGCTGTTGAGTTGTTAGGCGTAGTTATACTGAAGGAATTGTTTCCACTGCCAAGATTAAGAGAAGACACCCAGGGATGAATTGTAGGTTGTTTTTTTCTTAGGCCAAACATCTAAATCCATTTTATTATGTATCTACAAGCAATGTTGAGTGACCTCAACGCTTTGGGAATGAGCTCACTTCCATACTGCCTGAGGTATAGATAAAGACATCTGAAAATGGCTCGTGTTTTTACAGCTTCGGTCTTGAGCAGTGGGATGCCAAACACACTGAAACCAAGTCATAGCTGCAACTGTATTATGTGATTATTTTAATGCTGCTCGAGCATATGTCTGCTGGGGCAGGGACCAGCTTGATGTCTGTCTTTCACAGCTTGATGCTGATACTGTTCTCATGTGTAGTGAGTTAAGTGGGAAAATGCTTGGATATAAAAAGCAAGAATTGTTTTGCCCCTATGTCACCTTCCTTTGAGGTGCCTGATTTCTACCACATGTTGGCATCAAAGTTGAGGCTACCTTGATGTGTTAAGTTGTTTGGGTAAGGCAGAAGAGACTTTAAATGCATCTCTTAATGAGCTGCTCTGTGTGTCCTGTTCAAAGTCAAGACTGGTCACTAATCTCACTGCTCTTGCAGTGTGGCTTGGCCTGGCTGCAACAAGGTGCAGGAGGGAGCTCTGCTCTAACAGCTTCCTGCTGTGCCTGACGTACAAGACGGCCCACCTTTAAGGCAATGGTTATTTATGTGATCAAGTGTTTCTTTTCTGATTTTAATTCAGTTATAGTTGGTATCACGTGGTTATAAAAGTGCTTTCAAGGAAAAGGACGGCTGCGTGCATGGCTTTGCCTGTGGTCTGCTAGGTGAATGAAGACCCTGTGGAGGAACATACTTGGAACAGGCCTCCAAGGGGATGAGCTCAGACAGTCCCTGTTAACTTCTGGGACAGCAGAGATGAGTGTGGCCGGGACCTGTGTGCAGGACACCTGTATCTGTGTCATGGTGCCTGAGAAGAGGTCGTGGGACCTGTGAGGCTGCTGCAGTGAGAACTTTACATGGATTTTTTTCCCAGGGGAAATGCTTGAAACCGGCGATGTTCAGCAGCATCTGCTGCTGGATTTGTAGCTGTGCCTCAATGACTTAGCAGAATTTAGGGTAACTTTCAGCTAAAATCAACCTTGTTCAGGTGTGTGCAATCCCCTTGCTATTTCTGTATGACCATGTGTTGTCAGGATGCCTGCAAGGATTCTGGGTGATGTGACTGCTGAAGTTTTCGATGAGACTAAAATTGCTGTTACACACGAGCACTCAATAGGCCTTTACATCTTCTAGCAAGAGAGAATTTTTATCTGAGCCCCTGTTGCAGCAACGAGGAAGCTGCTTCATGTTGCAATATTCCCAATTTGCAGTGGCTGAACATGCTGTCTATGAAGTTGCCCAATGAATGAATCTCTTTTGGTGTAGGATGCCTAAATTCTCTGGTGGAGAATTTAACTACTGGTTGAAGTGGAGTAGAATTCCTCCATGTATTTCCTTGTTTGGAAGAAGTGGCGGTGTGAAATTTGTTCTGGTTTCCCCAGAAAGAGAAAATGAGTTGACCCTCACATTCCTGAAAGCTGAACTAAAAATTTGGAGTCTCACATCAAAGCTCTGTAAATAAAGTGAGTAACATGTTAGACGCTTCTGGTGGGGAGCTGCAGAGGGGGAAATTCCCTCTCTCGAGAACACCCAAGTATTTAAAAAGAAATGGGGAGGTTTAAATATCTCACTGTTTTTCTTCTGCAGGGCTCCATGCTGAGGCCGTTATTTTCCTTTGCGATGCTCGTGCTGCTGGGGCTGTCGCTGGGAGGCAGCTGACGTTAGCGCGCCGGAGCGGCCGGCAGGTTCACCCGAGCAAGTTTATTTGTAGTGGGGCTGGTGTCGCATTGGAGGCTGCCATTAGAATCCCGGAGCTCTGTGCCTTTGGAATATCCAGGGCACTTCAAAGGGCTGTGGTTGCGAACGAGCAGACAGGCTCCCTGAGCGCAGGGAGAAAGGTGGGTTCAAAGTGAGGAAATGGGCGTCATTTTTCCAAGGATACTAATGGTAAAATAGGCATCCCAGGTCTTCATAAATGTTGTGGAGTCTCTCTGGGGTCTTGAGACTGTGAGAATTGTCTAGAAGCTACTTGTAGCAGCCTGACCCATCTCCCCTGCTTCGGTGCCCTGTATATCCCTTGAATCCAGCTGAGAATTAAGGAGGAAGAAATTGATTCACTTTTTTCCTACAGAGTTTATCTTTGACTGTAAGGGACAGAAATAGAAACCATGTCATTTATTTAGGATGTCTCAGGTATCACTTTAGACTTCAGGATTCTTTTCTAAGCCATCCAAATCTTTTTCTTTAACTTGGTCTTTCAAAACAAACCTGAACTTGGGATGAATTCTGGGATTAAAAGAAAAAAAGAAGAAGAAACTGAATGCTTTGGTTTTCTGACTGGAGGTGAGTGGGCAAGAGGCTGTGAGTCTTTGGTCTTATTACTCATAGTGTTACCTTGCATCAGGGCTTAATGACAGTGGACAAAATCCAGGGCTCTGCAGCAGCTTTGTCAAAGCTTCTTCTTCCCTTGGAAAAGGTTTGCCCTTGTGGCCAAGCCTAGAGGCTAGGAGGGAAAGCTGTGAAAGCTTGAGGACAGTTTTCAGTGAGCTCACCTAGGTCACACAAGCAAGCAGGGAAGTGGCAGCAAGGAAACGTGATTTCAGCTTGTAGCAGTGTGCCATGGCTAGCTACTAGGCCTCGATACCTTGTAAGGGAATTGCTAGTCGTAAGTGGTTAGGGCCCAAGTGTAGCCCATGTACAGAATGTCTCAAGGGCCCCTCTAAAGTTCCACAGGAACTTAAGGAAAAATTTCTTGACAGAGTGACAGAGCCCTGGAAAAGTTTGCCCAGAGAGGTTGTGGAGTCTCCTTCTCTGGAGATCTTCAAAACCCGCTTGGACGCAGTCCTGTGCCACGTGCTCTAGGTGACCCTGCATGTGCAGGGGGGTTAGACTAGATGATCTCTAAAGGTCCCTTCCAATCTTAAGGATTCTATGGTTGTATGAAAGCCTTCTCTGTGGAGCTTGGAGATCTATAGTGCCTTTTTTGCAAAGTAGACAATCCTTTGTTTACTTGATAAAATACTCTGCCCTGGATCCTCTTGGCCCAGGTCTTCATTCCTGTGTGTTTATAAACAGAATTAAATGAGACTTGAAAGATTAAGGAATTGGTTTGCAGAAATTCACACAGTTTTGAGGAGCGTTTTTTCAGGTGACTCTGAAATGCGGGGTCGAGTCTGATGCTGAGGTACGCGGTAATATTTAGCAATCCTTGCTAAGATTGCTCAGAACTATGTCCCTGAAATCAGCAATGCCCCTGGGCTGCGTGGTCTGCTTAGGCAGAAGCTGAGGGATTCTCCTCTTTTTTTTCTTGGTCAAACTGATCACAGTATTTCAAACGACTGCAGTGTTAAGCTTTCAAATATTTTGGCATGTATCACTGTGGAAACTTAGTCTGCATCTGCTTGCAGATCTGGTAGAAGCGTAGTTTTTTGGTAATGCTTCCAGGCTGGAGATGACTGTGTGCTTCCATCTGAACCTGCACTGGTGAGAACAGGCCCCACTCCGATCTGCTACAGGCTCTTCCCAAGCCTGTCATCCAGGAATGACATCCTCACTGCCAATATTAACGGGAATGTTTTGGTGCAGGAAAAGATAATTCAGATTTGACTAGACAAGCATATTCTTATTTTTTGCTTATGTCTATTTTTGTTGTATAGTAGCAGGAAGACGCCTATCCCGTGTGCTTTCTTGGGTAACTGGGCTTGGAGCTGTTACAAGTCTGCATTCGTTCAGGATGGATTTTACTTCCTTAGACTGATAGGATATATTAACTTTATTCCCAGTTAAGTTTTCCCTTTTCCTTTGGAGCAGAGCCTATATATTGATGTTTTTAATCAGCTCACACTCAATCCTGTTTTGAATTTCCTTTGCGTTGCTCTCGATATTTAGCCTGATGAAAGCATTCATCTCGATTCATTTGACGAAATATCTTTAGCCATCATTTGCTCTAAGAATACAGGCACTTTTTAAGTGTTAAGTGTTTTTTGACTAATATTTGAGAGGCTTATTGCATCAGACTAAGACCTTAAGTATATTACTCCTGGACAGCATCCTATATAATACACAGTCCTTGGCTTAATACTACTTTGGTTGTAGTGATAAACCCTGCCTGAGAATGGTGCCCAGCTTTGTCTAGGAACACAGAGGCCAAAGCCTGAGATGGGAGCAAGTTGCAGACAAAACCCTGTTTATAAGGAGGGCTCCGAAGGCCTGTTGTGGTGGCAGCAGTGCCCAGCCAGCATTGTGCTGTGTTCTGCAGCCTGCCCATTGCTCTCCCTCAGCTGATGCCCCCAGGAAACAGCTCAGGTAGAACCAGCTACTTGACTCGTGGTCACTGGCCAAGGGGGCGAGTGTGGACAGTGCCTTCCCCTGCCTCCACACCCCCAGGTGCTCGGCCTCGTGCTGCTTTGTTGGGGAGCTGCAGAGATGCTCTGGCTGTGGAAGAGACGTTTGCAGCCCGCTGCGAGGTGCCGAGGCACATGAAGCCGTCTCAAGCACTTGACCTCTGCGCAGGCGCCGGTCTGGCAGCACCAGCTCGCCCCTGGGTGGTGCCCAGGCATGAAGACGGAGTTGGGGACCACAGCAGTCCTTCTGCATGTGCTTTGCTGATGGCTGTTAACGATTCAGCTGCTGTGCCAGCCTAATGACACTGTATTGCCATTTGGTGAACTCTGCTGTGCAGCCAGGAGCTTATTAGTTTCTGCAAGCATTTACTTTTCTCTCAAACCCCTGCGCTTGTTCTATAAAGCTATCACGTTCCATTTAAATACTTACCACTGTTCTACAGTCTTTTTACAGTACTTTTTGCTCTGATATATTGCAAAACAGTCTGTTAAATCCAGGCCAATAATGATTCAATATCAATTATCTTTTTTTTTACTTTAACCTTTTTACACAAGATATTTCAGTGTAGTCTGATATATAAGGACTTGTTCTTTTAAGGATGGACACCATCCTTGACTTGCATTGTTTAAGTGCTTGAGATGTGTGGTTTTTCTTTAACCAAATTAAGCCTGATACAATTCTGTTAGTATATTGGTATCTCACTTTTTTAGGTAGCTCAGCTTTTGGCTTCCTCCAAATTCTATTTTTTGGCTTGCATTCATCAAGAGACTGAATTCCAGTCTCACTGAGACTTCTAAAGTGACTAGTGGTTTTGAAGGCAAAAGAGCTTAGCACCTATTTGCCAAAGTAATGAGAGACAAGCAGCCTTCTGGTACATTGCCCTAGGTGCTCTCTAGGTTGGAGATAGTGTATATATCCAGATATCTGCAGTCTGGACCTGCTGTGAATAAAGCTTTATAAACACAATATCTGCCCATGAGAGTGCTACTTTGGTGGAGCCTGCTGCGTACAGTTGTTCCATAGCCAGATGTAAGTCTGGGCAGTGTCTGATTGCTGCCACCTTTGCAAAGAGTTTTTTGCTTGTCCACGTGGCTGCACAGATTTCGATCACATCAGTGTCTGTGCAACAAGGGAAAACCTAAGGCTTCCAATTTAACCTGTTACTTGGAAGTGTTATTGTATTAAATTTAAAGCATGATAATAGAATTCAAGAAGCTGCTTGATAATCATACTGAAAATACACATGATTCCAGTGCCAGTTTTTCAGGCAGTGCTAATAGAGCAGCCTTTCTCTATAGTCTCCTCACTTCCCGTGCTTGACCTTTTATGTGTTTGCATTTGTGAAGGGAAAATAAAAATCCCTATCATGAGGGGACTGATGAAACAGCAAGTGTCTGCATGGGGATGTCATTGGTACCTCAGTGGGGCTGTTCTAGTCAGTGCTCTTGGGACTGAACGGTGGAGTTGGGAGCAGTGGAACTGCAGTACCTGGAAAGGGCTGCAGGGTCACTCAATAGGTGTGAGTGAGCAGAGCAGTGAGGGCCAAAGCTGTTTTGGAGCTCATCTTCCATTTTGGCACTGCTTTTGGCTGCCTGACTTTCAGTGGAATCCTTTCATGGCTCACTGGTGCAAATAAGATCAAAATTGTGTTTCTGCTGCCCTAAAATACTATTGTGGACTTGAGTGGAAGCAGGAATCAGATGTATGGTACAAAGGGTGGTCTGTCTGCAGTGCTGATATCCTCCAGCTCCTCTGGCTTGGGTGAGCAGCAGGGCCAGCCCCAAGGATGGGGTGTCTGCTGGCCATGAAAGCTGCAGTGGGCAGCAGGGATCCTGTGAGCTTGGAGGAGCTGCTTGGGTGGCATGGGGAGGCTGCGTGGCTCACTGCCGCTTCCCTTTGGGCTGCGCTGTCTACAGAGCCTCATGCCTGGGCGAAACCAGGCCAGCATGAAATGGAGCTGGTGCTCTGGCGCGGTCAGCAGCAGCTGTGGGAGATGAGCGGTGCCAGGGTGGCGCAGCCAGCCCAACGCTCGGTGCCAAAGCCGCCTGGAAGGCTCTTTGCCCCAGGCCATCCCAGCAGCGAAGCTGTGGGGGGCACACAAGCTACATAACCGATGACCACCCTCAATTCCCTGGGAAAAAACTGTAAGGGGAAGCTTTAAAACGGGTAGTGTTCATATCTGGCTATGAATCACACTGTGTTCGGCTATCAGCAAGTACCTTTGCAGTGTGTTTGACTTGTGCACAATTAAGTCTTTGAACAAAATCCCAAAGCTCCTTATTCCAAGTGGCTGCTGCAAATGTGCAAACTTTCCCTAAGATGGTGCTTAGGGTGTGGGATCTTCCAAACAGGATTAAGGTGCTTGTGAGGATGAGCAAAACTGGAGACTGCAGAATGTGAGGAGAACAGAGACATGCAAGTGAGGAGAAAAAGGGTTTTAAAATCAAACTGTCCTGCGGGTGTCCAAAGATTGGAAGAACAAGCTCTCATCTCAGAGTTCAAGAGTTCTGGTGGGTTTGCACCTTATCTGACATATCCAGCTGTGATGCTCTTGATAGTGACTGTTTCTCATATTGGTGCAACAGGAGTTTTTTTTACTTCCCTTTTCAGTTGGAGCACAGGCTTAGTGAGCAAACTGCTCAAGAAGTTCAGCCAGCATCTGGCTTGTGTAGGTTTTATCACCGTCCTGTATTTTTGTTCTGTGCTATTTGAGTTTATTACTTTATATACTGTACAATAAGATGGCAACACAAAGGTGTGACACCCTCGCTTGGAGATACGTGCTTGGAGGCCTTCTAAGAACTCTGGGTATCTTGCTTGCTCTTTCATAGCTTGTGTATAATCAGAAGCGAAACACTGTTTAATGAAGTTGAAGCTACTTTTTATTTCGGTTAAAACAAGGACATCATCCTGGGAATGCAGTATATGGCATAGCTGAAAGTATAATCTGTCCTTTGCAATAGTTGAATGCTGTTTAAAGTCTGGAGGATGCTCTCTCTTATTCTTTCAAAAAATCTTGAACACAAATAAGACTTAGTTTCTTTCGCCATTGTAAGTTTACCTTTTTATTTGATTAAAAATTGCTCAGCCTCCTCTATGAGTTCAATGCCAAGAATAGTAACAAGGAAAAATCTTACAGTGTATTTATATGTTCACGTCATTCATTTGCGTAAATGGTTGTAGAAGCTGCTTTGATTTATATGGCCAGCAGATGTTGGAGCCTAAAGCACCTGCTAAGAAAAGCAGATTCTTTATAGCTGCGGCCTAGCCCTGTCTCCGTGGGTTTTTATTTTCCCCTGGCCTCCTCGCTGTGGCCCAGCGGTGTCTGTGCTATTAGTTCATTTGTGCAGGCAGCGTCTGTGGTGGGTCTTGGATGCTCTGCTCTGTGCATCTGCCAGGCCTGCTTTGATAGAGCAGCCAAGCCACTGCTGGGTGAAACGTGAAAAATGCCAGAAGCTGCTTTGTCTGTGTGCAGAGGCGGCGCAGGAGGCCTGCGACACGAAGAAAGCATCGCTCGTTTGACTACACTGCTTAAAAAAGCCAGAAAAGATAAATTAGGACTGCTAGCAGCACCTGGGCAGTGTTGCAGCTCCACAGCAGAGGCACATTCTGCAAGTTCGCAAGTGGCTTTGGCAGGATCAAAAAAAGCCTTGTTAAGAAATTGTGAAGGAACAGCAAAATTGTCCTCAAGTTGTCCCAAATTGTCACAGGCAAACCGTTGGCTTTGTTTTTCTTGTTGCTCTGTCAGTCTGTATCTGGAAAGATTAGAAAGAGGCAGCTGATTTTGTCCCCTATTTCTAGAAATTGATACTCTAGCACCACTGTCCAGAGCATGTTAGTGAAATTGCATTTGGTTACTACCCAGGTGTTTGGATACCCAGTTGTAAAAAAAAAAAAATCTATTGCTCTAGCTGCTCTCCTCCCCTTGTAACCACTGATGTTGCCTGTGCCAAAACAGATCTGCAGCAGATGTGTGGAAAACCAGGCCAGAATTTCAAGGTCAAGATTGGGAATCCATGAGCTGAGGGATTTTTGTGGACACACTAAGTGTGCCAGTGGCAGCCGTTGTCCTTGGTACGTAATGTGGTGACTACTACAGCTGAAATGGAGAGTGGGTAATGTGTGGTGCCAACAGGCAATGTGTTGTCGGAGGGTTCATGGGGTAGTGAGGCTGCCTTGAAAAATTTCCCTTGTCACTGGAAACAATCTCAGTTTGGGCCATTACTGTGTTGAACTGAGTTTGTGTCCACAGTTGGTGAGGTCTTCTATGAGGGCAGCCCCTATAGCAATAGAAATTGCAGTGAGAAACCACCAACGTCTCAGGGAAGGGAGAAGGCGAAGGCTGGAGTCCTTTTCCCAGGGAAGAGCTTGTTAGAGTGGTTCTGCTTGTCACCTGGACCAAACCCATCTCTCCAGCTTGGATGGAGTGAGATCCAAGACCAGGGTGTGAGTGGACATGGGCTGCTTGGGCCCCTGGGTTGTGCTTCCACTGGCCATGCTAAGTGCAGGGTAAAGTCCTTGTGTTGGCGGATTAAGCCCCAGACTTTGACAAAACTGTCACACTTGAGGTTTTGAACCTCACCTGCCCTTCAGTAATGGCAGCTGTGTTTGCTAGTGCCCCTGAGCTCTGCCCAAAAGCCTCTAGCTGTCCATACTTCTGGCATTCAGTAGTCGCTGATGACTGCAACAACAGACAGGCCTTGGATTCCTATAACGGAGGAATTTCTTCCAGTTTCTGCCTTGGACCTTTATGAGAGGATCCCGACCAGTCTTCTGGGCTGTACCTCGTTAGAGCCCTATGAGTAGGCTTTGCTACCTGGAATATTTAAAATATTATATCTTTGCCTATATATGGATGACAAATGTACTAGGCATATGAAAACGAAGTTACATTATCTTTTAAAATCACATCACAAATAAAGTGCACCAGTGGCAAATTCTACAAGTCAGCTATAAACCTCTAAAAAGGATTTTGTTCCAGGTTAGCCTTGTTGCAAGCTTCTTCAAATTTACAAATAGTCAAGAACAAAAATATGAGTGGTAAGGGAATGTCACACCAATTACCGATGTGTTCTTGTCTAGCAAATAATTCTTTTTATAAAATAATTGGAAAGCACTAAGGAAGGTGATGTGGTTTGAGGTCTTGACTGATACTGCATGATCCTTAACCTCACTTTCTATAAAATAGCAACTATTCATTGTTGCTATTAACAACAAGCCATTTACATCCCCTAAACCCCCAACTACTTTTGTAAGAGGGGTTTTTTTTTTTTTTGAGTCAGCCCTTTCTACTGCTGTTTATTTTTATCATATGTTGTTCTTTACTTCTGAGTAAATCTCAGTGCTTTGGAATTATTTTGGCCAAGCTGTGACAGGACATGTTTGAAGCAGTTATTCCAGTAGCTAGCACACACTGTCATGTATCTTGTGCACAGGACATAATGCCAAGAATTGCAAAGATGAGAGTGGCTGTAGGTGAACTGGGGTAAGTGAAGGCCCCTTGTACTGGGCACTGGGAAGTCATAGCACAAGATGACGTTTGCTGGAAGGAAATGTCAGTCCAGTTAGGGCAGTGAGCAGAGGCAGGGGTTTGCTCTGTGGGTAGTGCTGCAGAGCTGGGAGAGGACTGCAGGGCCTTTGGGCGGGCAGCAAGTCCCAGCAGCTTCAGCAAGTCCCTTGGAGCCTCAGGAGTGGCTCCTCTTGGCCTTCCCCTGGCCTGATGTGTTTCACAAGTGGCTTGTTACCAGGCTGCAGGTCAGAGCTGAGGGTGGTTGGTGTTGGCAGCACGTGCTCACTGGGCTGTGTTACCTGTTCCCTGGCCTGTCAGGCAGGGAGAAGTGCTCAAGACAGACTGTGCTCTGGCTTTGAGGTGGGAATGAGAACAGGGCATTTGCATCGTCCAACAAGTTGGCGTGCTGTCCTGGCGCATCCAGCTCTTTGGAAAGTGTCCTTTGGCTTTCCTCTATCTCATTCACTAAAGTACACTCCTCTGAACACTGACCAAACCCCATTCTTAGAGCAAAGCTTTTAATCTTGTGTTTGGCATTAAACTGCAGCTCTCATCCAAGAGATGTCACGGAACAGCCCGATATGTTATAATGGACTCTACTGGTGGCCTGGGATGGACTAATGGGCTTCAGGGCAGTGCCAGGGCTCAGCAGTGGTGAGCAATGGGGAAGAAGGTGGAAGAAGAACCAGGCAGATAGGCAGTGTGTAAATGAAGTCAGATGAAACCTCCTCTTTATCAGCTGTGACATCTATTTATGCTGCTGCAGTTTATTAGCGTTAAAATAATAGAGGCTATTTATTGCAGGCAGAATTGGCATAGCGCCCCTCATCAAAGCCATTACTTCAGGCCAAGTTCTGCACTCCCTAACTGAATAAAAGTCATCCTGGCATGAAGCTAGAAGCATTCTGGGTTTAGGGTTGCACATAGAAACCGCCCTGCTCAGAGCGAGGTCTGCAAACTCAGCTCTGAAAGCAGCATCTTGAGTGCGAGACAGGCAGAAGGAATGTGGGCCCTGGTGGCGCTCAGGGTGAAGGAGTGTGGTGTCCTCTCTGGAGGGATCACCCTATTGATGGGCTTGTTTCAGCCTGATGGTTGCTGAGACAGAAGGCACAGAATTGACCAGGGAAAGGCAGGTTGGAGGGGCTCTGGCCTCCTGGCCAAGGCTCACAGATCTCCTATGAACCCTCTCTGCTTGGGAAGAGAAGAAGCAGTAGGACTTGATGAATAGAGGGTTTCTTGTCTCTACAGGAAATGATTAGTTACACTTAAAATCGTGAGGCTGGAAATTCAAATCATGTCCCCTTTAAAAAAAAATGAGAAGAGGTGAGGGGTGATCAGACTTGAAACACAGTAAGGTGAATTTAATCACGTATATACAATACAGCTTCCAGGGACAAAATGCTGAGGAAGAAGGTTTAAGATATTATTTAACTTCTTTAATGATCTTGAAAGGTAGTAGGCAGTACATTAATGAAGTGATAATAAATTAGGAGGAGCTTTGGATAGATAAATGATGAAAAGAGGCATTGATTTCTTAATACCGAAAGAATAGTAAAATGAATTTCAAGCAGTCACTACTGAAGGCAGAAGCCTCAAATATTAAAGAGGTTCTTCCCTAAAATACAGGCTGTTGCACTTGAAGCTGATATTTTTGCTCGAGTGTATGTTCTCCTAGCAAAGGACAGGAATGCATCTCTTATGCTACAGAAATGACATTAGCCATGGTTCAGCTGGGCTGTGTGGCAAGATTGTGCGTCTTGGGTGTGATCTTGACGCAATGTGTCTGTTCACGAAGACGAGCCCTGTGACTAAAACACCGAGTGCCCCGTGGCTGCTCTATCTGCTGATATCCAAATGGAGGATCCAATTGGAGGACTAAGCCAGGGCTAGTAATTGGGAATTTGTGCATCTGAATTTTTGTCTCTGACACTGGCTTCTATTTAGATTCTATTAGTGTTAAAAAAAAAAAAAAAAAAACATGGTAAGCACATTTTTTTTTCCTAAGCTGTTAAGCAATGAAAAGGAGTAACCCACTTTGGTAGGTTGGCTTCAGTAAATTGACCTGTGTAATTATTTTGTACACATGATGTAGCAGAGACTGAGCTCTGTGCGCTGTGGTATCCTTCAGGTGTGACCACCTCTGTGTTCGTATGGGCAGTGTCTGTAATGCACTGTACAGGGCTACTTATAATGGAAGCAGCAAATGTAAAGAGGAAACGTGGCTCTAAGAGCACTGCACTGGAGACTGATGAGAGATTTCTGACAAGAGTTTTAAGGTTTGGTCTTGAGTGAGCTGTATGAAACTATCATTTTTAATCAAGACTTAATATTTTTCCTTTCTGAATTGATAGGTTAAATATGCAGTGTTAATTTGAGAGGTCCTGGAGCTGCAAGGGCAATTGTGTGCGATTGGAAAGAAATATTTACGGTCAGTTTAGCAGGATCAGCTATCAGATGACCTCTGACATGAGCTGTCATCTAGCAAAGAGCTAATTAGCTGGAAAAGTAGGTGACAAGTCAATTGCATCAGCACAAAGGATGAATTTGTCTTTCTGAGGCTTGCTGGTAATCAAGCCTGTTGGGTGGTGATAGGCAGAGAGCCACCTGTGTGTGAAAAGCAAACTTGAAAGCTTAAAGACAGTACTGGAAACTGCAGGCTAAGGGCCCTATAAAACTATAGAGCAAAGGGAAAATACAGCATGTGAGGGCATGGTGTCTGTGGGTCCTGTGTGTAGCCCCGTAGTAATTCAGGCTGTCCTGACCTTAGGCTGCAGCAGCTCCTCAGTGCAGCAGTGGAGGGACATATAGACTATGCACAACAGGGACATGGTTATGCAGGGAGAAATTAATGATAACTTTCTCAGATGGTCTCATGCTTTTTTCAATACACAGCTTTCAAATGCACAGCCTGCTTAGCTTTGTGCAATGCTTTGCATGGGAGTTGCTCCAGGTTCATGACTGCAATTCCTGTACGTGTAGCCTTGAGCCACACCATAGAGGATATCTGCTCTAAACCCAGCTATTGACAGAAATATTAAAGACTAGACAGGGAAGCTTTATCTGACACTTTGCATAAGGCACTGGTAGGGAGTTGTGTTGATGTGCAGGGTGAGAGTGAGGACTTGTTCTGTTCTGGAGCTGGTGGAGGCTTGGCTGCCATCTCAATTATTGCAGAGAATAAAATGCGGCGAGGCTGCAGGCAGCTGCTGGCTGTGGGGAGTTGCTGCAGCCCTGACCTGCGCTGTTTGCTCTGAGTTGTCTTATGTTATTGCGGCACTGACAGCTGTTCCTGCTGTGGCTGATGTTTTGTCTTCATTACATTAGAAAAAAGTGCTCAGTTTAGGCCAATTTCCAAGGTTTGTAACAGCCTGAATTCCCACTGATGCCGAGGGGAGTTTGTTTGATTATGTATCACAAAGCTGGCTAGGTTTGTAGACTGTAACTGGAGGAAAGTATCCAAAATCCTTGAATGTCCCTGTGCGCCTTGGTGTTACCAAGCTGGTGAATTGCACAGCTTCAAACATAAAGCAAACGCTCAACTTCGATGTATTTCTGTTGTGATAAAGAGCAAAAGCTGCTTTTCAGATCTGTGAGATTTGCCTGCTGTGTTGTGTCCTAATAATGCAGGTGTGATAATTATACTTCGAAGCAGAAAAAAATCTCTCTTATTTGGATACATGCAGAACAGCAGCATCTTGGTACTCAGAGCATGGGCTCTGTGTGTATGGTGGAAGGTCGTGTGCTTCACTTTGTGAATGAAAAGGCTTCAGTCAAAGTCAAGGTAAGATGCAGCTACAGTGCAGAGCCCACTGCACACGGCTATGACGAATGCAAGCTTAGGTGGTTGTGACTTTTGGGAAGATGTGGAAAAGCATTTCCTGAAGTCTACAACACTAAATGACTTGTGCTGCTTTCATTTTCCAGAATTATTTTGATTAAATCATTTGTTTCAAAAGTTGTTTTTTAAAAATCATTAGCTGCTGTCCCTTTATTTTATTGAGCTTCTCATCCTGCCCATTCCTGAGGTGTCTGAAGAGTTAGCTAGCACTGAAATGCAGGAGGGCAGCAAGGAAAAATACATGAGTCACGTCAGTGGAGAAGCGTGATTGAAGATTAGAAAGGGCTTTATAGGTCAAAGGGAGCACCTTGAAACTAATGCAAAATTTCGCTGGCAACCAGTGGATGTTGAGGATGACTGGAATTACCTGCTTGCTCCGTCTGGTGCTGATCAATCCCAGCAGCAGCATTGCCAACCAGCTGCACTCTGGGAATTGCGGGTGCAGGGAGCCTGGCACAGAGGCCATTGTGCTGGCTCCAGTGGGATAAGCAAAAGCAGGAGAAAGTCACTCTGCGTTTGAATTAAGTGGCTGACAGCCTTGTATTTCTGAATAAGAATCTTTAAAAGATCCATCCCCTAAGGCTCTAAAAGGAAAATATTGTAACGATGCACTTATATAAAAGGTGAAACTGGAGGCTGAAAGCAGCATATGAAAGCACCATTATAATGCTTAGTTTTAACTAAACATCACATATCTAGTCCAAGCTTTTGCATGGCAAGAATGCAGCCCTGTTGAAACAAGAAATAACTTGGTGATGAGTGGTGGGCACAGACATAGTGCAACCCTGCTGCTCGTCCCAGCTGACTTGGGAGTCAAAAAGCAAAAACAGGCACTGGGAAAAGCATCCAAGGTGATGCACTTCATCCCGTCCTGTCTTGCTCCTTACAACAATGAGACAGTTGGGTCCCCGGTTGCACAGTGCCCAGCTGGGCTCTTGGCTGAGCCTCCTGGGCCGTGTTTACCTCGGGGCTCTGCGGCCAAGGGCTGCCTCTGTGTCACTGCATTCGCACTACCTGTCCTCGTGCTGCGCAGGCTGCGCCGCCCGCGGAGGGTGTTGACAAAAGAATCCATGAGTAAGGAATGATGGAGCAATGGAAAGGGGCTGACTGAAAGCTGCCACGGAGCCCACCGCAGGCATCGCAGGAGCATAATTATAGTTTGGGGGCATGGCAAATGAGAGCACTAGCGTGGAGAGAACAGGATCAATAATTTAAACCTTGGAAAGTGTAAAGTTATAAAAGAGGTGAAGAGGAACAGTAGCAAGGGGTTGGCAAACAGGCTGATTTTGGGCTGAAGAGATTTGAAGGATGTATAGGGGAGAGTTTTTTCTGTATGTGGAGATTACAGCTCCATTTTTTCCTGAGTTGAGTTGCTGTGAGATCCCTGTGTCCTTGAACAGGACAATTTGCAAATACTGCTAATGCAGGATGCTTAGGTTGGTTTCCACAGTCTCTCTGGGTAAGAGTTTTTCTCTATTCTGGCTTATGCTCATGGCCTCTTGCCTTGTCACTGGGCACCACAGAGGAGGGCCTGGTTTCCATCCCCTTTTCTTTCCCTGTCGAGTGTTTATGGACAGGGGTAAGGTGCCCCTGAGCCTGCCCTTCTTTGTGCTGAACAGTCCCAGCTCTTGGCCTCTGTGCTCCAACCCCTTCCTCATCTCTGTGGCACTTAGCTGGGCTGGCTCCTGTGGCTCCCTCTCTCTGTGCACCTCTCCTCAGGGGTGCTGAAGGCTTGGGCACAAGTGCTCCATGTGCTCATGGTGTGCTCTGGGGATGTGGTCAGCTGTCTGGGAGGAGCCATGGGTCCCATTGTGCTGTCCTGAAACTGCTCCTTGCCGCAGGGCCTTGCATGATCCAACTTGTCTTTGCTCTAGGCTTACAGGAGCTGAGCTCACCTAGTCTGAGGAAAGCAACACTACCACCATGGGACATAGAGCCTAGCCAGGCTTTCGAATGCCTTCTGCCTCAATTAGCATATGCCAAATATTTACAGCCAGCTTGTGGTCTGCAGAGCAAGTTATACATCACCATAAAGGGGATAAAAAATTATCCCAAACTGGAGCAAACTTGAACTGTGAATATATTAAAGAAAAATCTCAATCTGTTCGTGGACACTTCAGCAGCAGCAAAAAGCAACATTAATCAAGTCTATTACTTTGCATTTTCTGCTTAACTGTAGGACATGCTGCTGAGTTTGGCCCTTAAAATTCTGGTGGTAACACAGGCAAGGGTGTGTGATTTTCAATGTCAGTCCTGTTGGTGAGTATTCCTTCAAACCTAGTGTAGGCTTCTCTATCCCCAGTGGTAAATCAGAAGGTAGAGGATGTCTTCAGTAGCTTTGGCTGCATTTCTGTGGTGGGAAAAAAAGACTCGATGGTCCATGAGAAGCTTGTGTTAACAGTCCTTGGATGCAGACAAAGCCTTGCTATGGATTGGGAGCCCTGCCCAAAATCCACAGTGAAGGTGTCGGTCACTAAGGCAAAATGCCAATGGCTGTGGATGTAACAATTTTGCTTTGTGTGTTATAGTGAAGGGTGTTATTCCAATAAAGGCAATATTCACAGCACCCCTATGAGCTTGCCTGGAAGGTGTAGGGAGAGAAGGACTGTTCCTGAATATAGGTCAGAAAAGGACATTGTTATAACTAGTGTCCTTGATGGAAACTGATATGTGCTGAATTTGCAAAAAGTCTGAGCTTGGTGTCATCCGTTTTCAGTATTTCCCAACCAATTGATTTATTCCACATTATTAATGAACTTTGCAGCAGTTCCACTTGTCAGGCCTACTCTGCAGGGGTCAATAACGAGAGGAAACCTGATGTTAGTGGATCCAGCTTAAGTGATTCTGTCATGCTAACGATTCAATATATCAGGACAAATGTCAGCTCCTTCCAATATGTTAATTCCTCTGATCCTATTTGCATAAACTAGAGTCAATGGAATACAAGTTCTCCCTTCAGGATACTTAATAGGGACTTGTAAAGGTTTTTTTATTTTTTCCCCAATTTTCTAGGAAGACTGAGCAGAATGGGATGTGGTTCTTAAGCTCTGTGTATAACTTTCCATGTTAAAAGCCTGAGCAAAGGGAGCAGGACTCTGCTGTGATGGGAAGGGGAATAAAGTTAAAAATGAATAGTATTTGTTAATTGGTGTTTCTAGACAGAATTATCTTGTAACTGATATTGCTGTTGAATGCAGGGCAGATGGCTGCAATATTCCGTGCAGGAATCCTGTGGAGAGCCGCTCTCCAACACTGCTGCAGCTCAGGCCAGTGCAAGGTCTCTGCGCTTCGGGATTCCGCAGTATCCGGAGGGCCGGGGGTTGTGTCCGTGTGGTGCGTGACAGCAGAGCTGGGCGCAGCAGCTCCGGGGGAGCTCCAATGGTCTGTGCCCCAGCTTGCCATGATGATGGTGCTTCTCTCTTACAGAGCTCTCCTGTATTCCCCAGCTTGTCTTTCGGGAGAGAAATGGGTTATGAACAACCACGGTGTAAAACTGTTTGCTTATCTGTTTGTGGAACAGATGCTGCTGTTGCAACCATATATTTCCTTGCAGCACCTTTCTTGGTGCCTGAAGATGCTACAACACTTCAACAGCTTCATGATCTTTATGAATATGTTTAGGGCATGTGTTTAAAATGAAATCTCGGTGAGTCTGTGTCACTGCTTATTTCTGTCTTAAAATTGAAGGCTTTGTGTTAACGCTGCAGTGTTTCACAAGAGCGACAAAAGTGTGGAATACTAATGGTGAAGCACCGCGGGGAAGGCAGCCCTTCCCACCGAGTGTTAAAGTTTCTCAAGATAGAGAAGATCAGTAGCTGCTGCTTTGTTTTCTTCTGCTCCCTCTGTGTATGAAATCACTTTGATAGATCTGCAGGAAGAGATTTAGTTGCAGATGGCAGAGGTCAGTGTATTGTGTATTCAATGTAGTCAATAATAAAGTCAGGACTTATGCTAACTGAATGTTAATAAGGACTCACAAGGACCTTAGAAAGTCATTATGTCTGGTCATTTGCTTCACAACATTGCTCCAAACAGGCTCTAGAGGCCCATGCAAGGGATTAGAAAAACACCCGAAAAGAGCTGGAGAGGCCAGGAAAAGCAGAAAAGCTAAAAATAGAAGGTCTATCTAATGTGCAACAGCTTGTCATAAGGTCAGTTTCTGAGTCCAGTTGTAATATGCTCTAGAAAACAGTATTACTTCGTTAAAGGGCTTGTACAATACCTTGTCTTACTCGTCTCTTCCTTTCCCAGAGATTATTTGGTTGGTGTAGAAGAGCATGAAACCTGGCTATCTTT
>NW_010579826.1:52438-121489 GCF_000705375.1 Tinamus guttatus | reverse complement strand
GCAGCATCAAAGTTGGCATCAACTACAGTCGTGTCAGTTCAGAAGCTTCACATAGGAAAGGCTTTCATGGTAATATGAGCATAAATCTGGTAGCTTGCTGTGTCGCTTCAGCAGGTAAGTGAATACAGGACAAACAACTTAGCATTGGCAGGTACCCCAGATGCTTTCAGTTGGGCTGACAGTACTGATGTATACTCACATGCATGTGACAATCAGTCTAAGACAATATTTAAAACACCATCTTTACTTGTTTTTAAAGCCAGATGCTACAACATACAGTTGTGTCAGCAGCCTGTGGACTCTGGCATGTGCATTAGATGGACTTCCTGAATCCAGACAAGTGCTGGAAATGTTGCCTCATTAGAAGAAACTCTTCCCACATGCTCTGGGACTATTTGGAATTCCAGTGCTTGAGAAATTACCTCACTCCTAGCCATCACCTAATTTGAAAAACAATTGTGGCAGACATCTTTGCATTATCACTTGAAAAAAGTTTGCCAGTTCTTTATGGGATTAATGAACAATAAAGAGGGTGGTTGCATCATGCCTCTCAAAGCCAAAAATACTAATCCCAAAGTAGAACCCTCCTATGTTCCGTTATTCAGTCCTTGAGATACCTGCAGAAATGGTTTCTTTATATTTAAAAGCAAGTCTGCATTTCGTTTTTTAAACAAAAATACTCATTTTTCCTATATTTCTGTTTTCTTTAGAATAATACTTCACTTCAGAATAAAAACTTCACCTCACTATCAAAAAAGTTTTTATATAGCTATTAATACTAATTCCAATTAAGCTTTCCCAAAATATGAAAACATTTAAAATAAGAGGAAAAAAACCATCTATAGTGCAATTACAGTAAACATCTCAAAGAATTAAAATAGTGTCCAATTTAGTCCACTCAGTAAGGACAGAAAATAGATGTACGTACATTTAATGAATATGTATACTGAGTAACTGTATTTTAAGAGTATGCATTACTTAAGAATCTTTTCAAAGTAGACAGGAAATTCATCCTTCCAGCACTTCTGGCTAACCTAATGGAGTTACACCTCCACGGTCTTGGTCGTGTATTTTTACTAGAATTGCTTGACTTTACTATGAACATTGTTGTTGTGCAGTCATCCATAGAGCTCTTTCCAGGTGGCTTAAAATAAATCGGGCTCAAATACAGAATATCTGGTGTAACAATGAAGTCCATTCTCTAGTGATTTTGTTCATGAAATTACATGCAAGAAGTTTATGGCAGAAAAGAGGTCTGGGGATAAAAGTTAAAGCAAATTAAAACAGTTATCCTTTATCTTACGCTTTCTCCTACCACTGCATTAACCTCATATAACCAGAACCTAGATTACAAGTCAGGACAATGCTCACAAGAATTCTGTCTTACACACTAAATATTTCCACATCACCGAAAACTCAAGTCAATAAAAAGATCAGACTTGGAGAGTTCCATTAAATCAACTCTATTTTCACTGCTTTTAACAGCTCAAAATGAAATTCATAACTGCCAGCTTCTGAAATACCAACTAATAGATCAAAAATAGCTTTATATACACATATATGTAATACAGACATCCACTAAAAGAGTGGTTACATAAAAGTACATAGGCATTCTAGGTGAATTATTATGCAACAATAAAACACTCACTCTTGGGGCAGATTTAGAAACAAGTCCAAATGCAGCTGAACTAGAGTCCTTCTGTTAATTTCAATAGACTTCGGATCAGCCTGTGATTTATTTATCTGCATCTACTGACAAAGACCCTCAGGGTGCCCAATGACTCATTAGATGAGATATAAAGCACCAACAGATATCTTTGAGATTCTCATTTCCTCCATATTAAGGAAACATGTTAAGGAAATTTTGGGCTAGGTAATTATCTAAGCAAAAAAAAAAAAAAAAAAAGCTTAAAAAAGAGGCACTTTTCTGCCTCTCCTGCCAAGCTCCATGGAGATATTTTGTACGAGATATTATTCAAAAGTTTGCTAAATTAAACATGGGGATCTGGGGTGTTTGAAAATTAATTGTGGAGACATCGGAGGTTTTTACCTACACAACATAGTGAAAACAAGCAGCCAAGCAGACTGTACTACATTGTTTTGAGTTCTTCAGCCCATTACTAAAATTTAAGGCCAGCACTTGGGTTTATAACTTCTTTCTGCAGATTTCACATTTCTCATCTTATTTGCAATGAAAGACCTAGAACTTTTTTTTTGTTTGTTTCTTTTTCAGGTGGGAGCTAAGAATAGATTTCTTCCTAGCCTGTTATTAATGCTCCCATTTGGGTAAATATTTGTCTTTATTTTCCTATGGCCCTCTGAAGTTATATTATTCTGTTCATTGTTTTTTGACATCCACTTTGTTGCTATGCTTTCATCTCAGAGAAAATCTGAGGCTTGAAAAGATAATTGAGATAGAACTATTCGGGTGAATCATTTGTTCATCTTCCCACTCTTTTTGGTTTTTAATGCAGAGAGAGCTGTGGGGTTAGATCTATCCAGAGCTCAGCTCAGTCATCAAACAACTCTTACTCCTGGAAAAGCCAGCTTCTACACTGACTTCATGGCCAGTTACAATGACGTGTTTCCTAGCAAATATCTCAGTCGCCCCCTTCCCAGCTCCCTGATACTTTATTCCAATTCCTCCTTTAAGTTTTCCTCTGATAAACTACTACTTTGCTTACTAAGAGAGTTGCCTTACAACATTTGTCAGAGATGTCAGCAGGGACATCTTCACTGTGATGAAAAGACATGGCCTTCCCTGGGCGTTTAAAAGGATGCTGATACACTGTTCCACCTTCCTTCCCTTTCTCTCACTGAATCAGTGGCAAGACGTCTTGACCAGCAGATTCACATGGCCAGTGTTACCGAATGAGTTTCAAAGCACTTTCGCTATCAAACAGGCTTGATAATGGAGTCTTTCCTATTTCTAATCACACATTTTTCATGTAAGCAGCCCATATTTTCTATATGATGCCTTTTTGCAATTATTTCTGTATTTAAAATAAAGCAAAGAAAACATTGCATGCAAGTGTTTTCTTCTTATTTTGCAAAAAGCAGCAATATAAACTGAGAAATTGCTTCCTGATAGTCTAAGAAGTGTTAGTAATTAAAGACAAACACACATTTTTCCATATTTTTCTATCGGATCAGATGAAAATCTGTGTGTGACAAGAGAAACATCTAATTGTTGAATACAAGCTTATCCTATACTTAACAGATACAACTTCATTTAGTTAGGTAAATCATCATAATACTAGAAAAGGATATACTCTAACATTAGGCACTGGCATGCCAATTGTTTTAAAACTAAACATTTGAGCTAATGAAAAGTCTTGCCCTTTATTTGACCATCTCATAAATACTTATTAAGAAACATTAATAGCAGTGGTAAAAGATTTAGATATAATTTAATATATGATGTGCATCATCATTTGCCTCTGCTTATACTAAGTATGTGTGTGTTATTTATGAACAGTGAAGTTGTAGGCTTAAAGACCCATTTTGGGGAACGAAGTTAGATGAGGCACATTTAGGATAGGCCACATGTTTTTGGGTCAAGCCTCGTAACTCAGAAGTGCAGCACAGTGACTCGTGTCACGCAGAGCCACATTTCAGCACTGTTTACTGCACTCCATGGCTCCTCCATGTCAAAGGGGAGCAACATGGTACCAAATTTACATGAGCTTTCAACCAGCTTTCAGACTCAAGTTTCAAAACATGTGGGACTAATTTTGAAGCAAAAGCCAACCTTTAAATCAAGTGACAAGAAATAATGAATCATTTTAAACAAGATTTTTAACCATCACAATGGGAGAAGTCATCAAACAACACACGTTCAGTTCCTGGAGTAGTGTTTAGGCACATGGTGGGCTAATAAAACATGAAACAGCTTTGTGATTAAGTATGCTCCATGTGGTAAAGCATAAGCTTTACTTAAACTCACTAACTTTCTCCACCCATCCCACACACCCCCACCTACCCTGACCCCACTGAATCATCATAAATAAAAATCTCACAAATGCCTGACTCTGATAATATCTACCCAACAGCATCCTGGTCTGATTTACTAGTAGAGATTTACTGCTCTAAAGAGCTATAGGATACATATCCTCAAAAAGCTCTTCGGTACAGTCAGATTCAAAAAGCAAGTATCTAACACCCACCCCCACCTCCATTTTTCTTTTTTAACTATCAGACTGCACCAACAGGAACACTTATTATCTCAGGGCAAACTTCCTGAATGTTTAAGCCTCTTGCCTTAAAACTATTTAGTACAGATAAAATATATCATTGCATGAGACAATCTCTCTTGGAAGAACAGGATACTTGAACCAAAGCTCGTATGCTGCACATCTGCATCCTGACGATATGTGAAATGAAATGCCCACCACTCCTGCTTTGCTGAGGCTAAAGCAGGTAGTGCCACCTCAGAGCTACAAGTCAAATCTTTACGTTGGACATCATGTGAAGGAAAGAAAAAGAAATACAGTTCGTTCATTAGGCACAGGAGGAAAGTGTCCCTTTACTTAAAACAAATTGCCCACAACCAGACCCTACAGTGATCTATGTGAGGCGAAAATGTGCAGTTTGTGACAACATATCAAGAACCAACTTGGTTTGCCCTCTTACCAAGCCTAAGCCTTATTTCCTCTTTTAAGTATAGGTAAGAATCCACGTTTAAGTTTAGGTCCTCTTTTTGAAAGCTTTTCATCCTGAACCTTAAACATCTACTCAGGTAAAAACAATATATATGCAATAGGACTATAATGAAGTGTATTCCTATCCATCTCTCCAATGCAAAATAATAAAGTGATATTTAATATTTTGATCCACTGTATTTCAGCTCCAGTTTCAAGAGGAAGATGAGGAAGCTCTAAATTATCAAGCAGAAGTCTACCATATTTTATAAAAAAAAGCAAAGGTAGCTTTGAAAAGAACATAAAAAAGGAAAGAAAAAGTATATCTTAAATGCTATAGACATACATAAGAAATCCAAGCAACATAAGTGTGTAGAAAAATATCATAATACTTCCAACCCCAAAGAACATTTTAAATGGATAGGGAAAATTAAAAGCAGAATATTTATAATACTGAGGAATTCTGATAATACTGAAGGATCACGGTAAACAAAAGGATCCATTTCGTATCTGACAAATTCTGCTCTCTCTGGTCCTAATGATCACTTCACTACTGGACAGAGCTCACCAACAACCCCTTCTCCAAGCTGCTTGTGGCAGAAACACCCTTCACAAATCAGAGTGGAGACAGTTTCTTCACAAATTTTGGACTAACCCCTCCCACTAGAAGTGAAATCAAAAGTAGGACTAACCCTTGGCAATAAGAGACACCCCATCAGTGACTGCCTTGTGCCCCAAGCACAAGAACGTGAAATCATAAATTGCTACATACATTTTTCCTTCTATGATATTGATTACACACGTGACTTCAATCATTTTCCAAATCCTTGGCTTGACATATGTATATGTAACAAGGAGTTTTATGGATTACGTACATACTTTATGTTATTTAGTGTACCTACAGGTATTTGTTAAGCATGGAAGTACCTTGAGCAGTGGGCTCAAAAAGGCAAAATCAAATTAAGAAAATCAATTAAGAAAAATTATTTCCTGTAAATGCCCTGAAAAGACAAGTTAATAGGATACAATGAAGCCATGATGAACAGCAAAAAATACTTTTCTCCAGCAATTAATAGATACATTTTCGAAGTATCAAGAGTAATATTTATTTTCCACAAATAAAGAAAAATAAATCATAATTTTTCCTCCACATACTGTCTTCCCAGATAATTAATCTATTGCAGAGCATCAGCCAACAGGCAAAGTTATTTGAAGGAAAATGTCCACACTACCTGCAGTCCTTTCAATTAAACTATGATTATTTTCTTTGGCAATTTGTGAAATGTTACTGACCGTATAAAGGGTTTGGTGTCCCCAGGACTGGTGCTGTCATGCTCTGCTCACAATCCTGCTCTTACAAAAAGCACCCTCTGCCAAGCCAAACAAAGACAGAATTTGGTGAATTTTTCTTAGCAAAGATAATGAGGTGTGGTTGACTCCCATCACACCCAAACAGGCAAGTGCCACTGGGTTATTGCAGAGGCAGTGAAAGGCTGGCTGAAAACCAAAAATCACCTTTTTGGCAAGATGGGGAAAAAAAATCCAAAGTAGTCTGGATAGATCTCTGAATACTCACTCCAGTTGAGAAATCAACAGCAATTCATGGGGTTTATGAATTATGATGATCTTCCAGAAGTCTTTAGATCTCACATCCTCCTCCACAAGCTCTTAGAGACAACTGCTAGTGGTGCTGAGCCTTTTTATCCAGTTATCTGAGTCCTCAGGGAAGAACTCAACCACCCCAGAGAATCTGAAAACAGCTATTTTATCAGTCACCTTCAGCTTTCTGCCTTTCTGCTCTAGCTGGAGCACTTTTCCCTGTTGCTGAGATTGTGCTGGTCTTCCTATCCTTCCAGTGAGGACTGAAGCAAAAAAAGTCATTAAATACCTTAACCTTGGTGGTGGAATCTGTTATTAGCTTTCCTTCCTCTTTGAGCACCTCTCTCCTTAGTAGCTTCTTTACATATTTGCAGAACGACTTTCCGTTATCCACTGTGTGCCTTCTTGGCACATTATATCACGCCTTAGACTTTCTGATTGTGTCCTTGTGTATTCATCTGCTCTCCTCATATCAATCCTTATTTCTCTTCAGCACTAGTATTTTCACTGTCCCTTTCATTACTGTTCTGTGGAACAACTTCCCCTTCATTGATTCAGATGTTTTCATAATAAAATCAGTTTTGATATTTTATGAAAACAAATTCCTTGCTACTCATTGCACATCTTCTTTATTCTCATTAATTACACTATCTAAGACTGTTGGTGTACTTAGAGGTTTGTTCTTTTTTTTTTTTGCAGATATTTTAGATATGCGGAAGTATTTCTAAGATGACCCATTATCTAAGACGAGAAAGAATGTGGACTGCAGCAACCACCAAGAATATAGTTTAGACTAATAATACAAGTAATTGAACTTTACCTTTGAAGTTTCTTGAAGGAATATGAAATATATCTTTGCACTGATAGCGTTTTGTCTGCAAGGTGTCCTACATAATTAGCAGCAACTTTTTACTCATATGCTCTGTTCAATTCCAAGAGGCTCTTAACATTCATATAGCAAATGTTTTTGCATACAAGTGAATGATGAACAAGCTAAAAAATGATGATTAAAGATTATTAATAAAAAACTAAAATACAAAGTTTATATCATTTTACATATGTGTATATTTTTTAAAAATCTAATTCACCATTAATAATTTTAGCAAAAAGTCTTCTTCAGGGCAGAAGCTTCCTGTGTCTCAGATTGAAAAAAAAATGCCAGATATTTTAGATATATTTGTCTGTTATTTTCTAAGTTACCAGATCATAATATACAAAAATAGTTTAAAATGCTTTTTACTCAGATAATATAAATGCGTCTGGGCTTTTACTCAACCTTAAATTTGGTAGGTCACGTGCTTTTGCATAAAACAAAACAATTCATGTTAAAATCTGTTATTTACATAACGTTGTCATTGACATCAAAACCTTGTATCAATATTCAGGTCAAAATGACTCCCACATTATATCAAAAGTCATTCTTTTCTGCATCTAAAAGAAAAGCTTCCTAATGTAAGTGACAAACATTTCTTCACCACTAAAAAGGCATGAGCAATTTTAATACTGGAACTAACAGGGTAATTAAATATGCAATTGATAAAAATATATCTCTACAGCTTTCTGCTTCTTTGCATCATACTTAGAGTTCTTGCTTTTTTTCCCCCTTTTCCTCGCTCAATATATTTGCATTGGATATCCATCTGGGAACTCAGAAACACAGTTTGTCTTAGGATGCAAAATACAAGTATACATATCACTTTGCTGTATTCTTCTCTAAATAATCGTTTCCATATTTTTGGCTTCCTTTGGAAGTAATGTCAAATTGTTTTGATTATTAGCTGATGAAAATGAGGAGACTTTCTTTCCATTACGCTGCCATCCAAATCTCACCTAATTCAAATTTTTTCCCTTCATATGGTGACTCAAAGTGCTGTTTAGCCACTTCATTCAAGAAGTATATGCTGTTTCCTTTCTTTATTCACTAGCTTTGCAGGCTTGGAAAGAACCTCCGGACTTCCAAACACACTGCTCACATGTGCATCCAGGATCTTACAGCCATAGATGAGTCGAAACGCTCTCAAGAGATGGAAATGTAAAGGAGCAGATGCCCCTCGTACTTCAAAACTTTTTTTTTTTTTTTTTTTAATCTATAAACCAAATCCCCATTCCAATCAGAGCAGCTACGATACAGGAACAGCTCCTTTCCCAGGAGCTGGGACTTGGTTCGCTTTGAAAGCGAACTGTAGGCTTTCCAATTCGTCCAAGTATTTTGCTTTGGTTTTAGTCTAGGCAACTGTCTCAAAGCAGTCACAACGGGTTCGTAATAAATAGTTCAGCTATGATATATAGCTCATAGCCTTCTCTAAAGAATGTCAGTATTCAACTTTCTCCTGTGTTTCTCAGACATCTTGTTCAGAAGCAGCTCTTGCCTGAAGTGAAGGCAGCTAAATTCACCACAGTTGGGAAGCTGGCTCTTTAATTTCTTTACTGTTTTACTAAAGGATTTCTGGCATGAAAAATGAGTGAAACAGACTTTCGTAGAAATTGCTTGCCCTTTATTCTCCTTCTCCAAGGGTTGGAGGATTTTCTCTGAAAAGCTGAAGAGGGTTATGGCTCTCTAATTAGAGAGCTACTGATTTATTCCTGAAAAGCTGATTTCTGAATAGCTGGTGTTTTTTGAGCATTGCTTAGTGAGTATGCTCTGAAGCCTAACCCAGACTATAAAACCTTGATGATTAAATTCTACAGTAGCTAGAGAACAAAGTCTCTTTGACCTTGTGTTTTAATCTAAAAAGTGGTAAGAGCTCACAGTTTCTGCTGACCTCAAGTAACTCACCTTCCTGGTACTGCCACTGCTCTCCAGTTATAAAAGTCTTCCAGTGTTGCAGATTGCAAACAGAATAAAGTCCACTGCTAATTCTTAGAAATAGACAGATTATATGAAGAAAGTATATAAGAAATGATAAATTACATGACAGTTAATGTTTTATTTTCTGTTTGGCACATGCATGTCCCAACAAACAATTCTGAAAAAAAATATATATGTATTTACGTAGATTAGGCATACACTCCAGAAACCTTGTGTAACTGTACACAGCTAAACCATTGAATTCTAGAACAGAAAAGCAGCTGAATAATTCAGATGTGAATCCAAATCCCAAAGATTCAAAGTGACTTTCAACACTTCATGTACTAGACTGGTCAACTATCCAAAACTGCAAAACTTTTCAGTGCTCAAAATCCACATACAAGTCTAGCACATTCAACTCAATCCTCCTCAAGTTTAAATTTGAGCTGCACATACAGCAGCTTTATCAAAAACTGACAATGACAAAATGACATAATTATAGAAAGCAATGGAGTTTTGACATTGACTTCTCTAGAGCAAAGATACAATCTTACTAACGACTCTTCACTCATGGTTATAAAAAGTTTGGAAGAGATGAGTCTAGGAAATCGGCTTGATTACATTGCTTTAGGTGTTAGTTGCCAAACAGGAACTTCTGCAGTGATTTTCTGCAATGTATAGATTTCTGTGGGTTTCTATACAACTGAGAAACAATCTGCATTTCAGGCTGGGGAGACATACTCAAAATCCCCACCTCTATTTTGGGCTCCTTCTTTTGTGGTTTTGTAATCCACAAATCACTGTAATACCTCATACAAATCATTGAGAGACTCATGCTTTTATGGAGATCTACAGCCAAAATGAGGAGACATTATTTTCATTTCATTTTTCCCTTTTTACATTTCTGGTAGCATGGTTTAGATTCTGTATTCCATTGACGTCAATTGGAGTTACATATGTAATACTAAAGAACAGGATTTATGTTCCAGTGTATTACATCTGATTTTGAAAGGTTATATACACTATAGTCAGACCATGGCATGAATCAGGGAACATATGTTAATCTACATATTCTAAGGTATTATATATGAGTGCATTTGAAGCTGTGCATGCACATATGTATATATGCGTATGTATCTCTTTTTGTTCCTTTATCTAAGTATGAAACAGCCTGCTAAATTTCCAGCATTCTTCAAACTCATCCAAAATATTCCACATTGAGAAGACAGATACTTGCACTTAAAGAAATTTCAACTCTAAAACATCGTGACTCTGTAGGAAACTTAGACAAAAAGATATACCCTGCCAGTCCATGGTCTAGCCATCTGAATATTTCAGAGTATATGAAAATATATCTGTAGTTCACTGCTACTAAAGAAGATATAATACAGTCTCCTTATGTAAAAATAACATTTGCTTTTATCTAGTGTTCAAAGAAGTAACAGACTCCAGGTCTTGTCTACAATTTTGGTTTTTAGTGGATTCTTTCTAATCTTCAGGTTTTGCAATAGTAACCTCAGTAGTTCATAGGCCTATGAAAGGGAAGAGCAGATCAGTCATTTTTCTAGCCAAACACAGAAGACTGAGATGTGTAAAAAATCTAACCAAACTTTTGTCTCCTGATTTTTTCCTGCACATAGTCATTCACACTCCCTGCCCCACTGACTGACAAACGAGACATCTGCTCTTACAGATAATATGAGCAGAGAGAAGTGGTAGCTCTTTAGCAGCAGCAGAACAATACAACTGAGGCCAAAATTTTACCCAATTTTCCAAGTGCTTATTAAACCACAGATATGATACTAGTCTCTTGAAGTCAAAATATGTAAGTAAATGGAGCAGTAGAGAAAGCAAAGCAAATATAAGCAATATTTCCTTAGCAACAGGATCATAAAATGAAGACTAGGATAATACCCTCCAACTCTCCTCCCTCACTCTCCCTGGGATTTAGTTGCAATTACCATATGTTATTGATAGGGAGGGATTCATGCTCTAAAGTTGCTATACCCGAGTGACAGTTTTTCACAGAAACTTTACTACTTCTATTGCTTGGTACATCAGTGTGTGAAACCACTTAGCTATTGAGAATTTCTTAGTAACTTCTTGAATTTCCTAGTGGGAAAATATGACATTTCTATCACCAAATTAACCTATCCACCAGATAACATAGTCAAGCATAGTCCTTTGGTTGCTTTGGGTAAATAAATGGTACGCACAGTTACTTCTGATGGATCTATCTTTAAAAGTAAATGAAATAAGGAGTCTTAAAAGAGTAAAGGAGAGGTATAAAATGGTCACGGAGGATTTTTATTTTCATCCTCCGTTTTGGTAGCTTTTTTCTCCCCACCCTCTGCAGTGCAATTCTGAGGTGAACTGAATCCCTTTTACTTCCATAGGTTTCAATGGATTGTCAGGAGGAATGACTTTTGCCTTTTCATCTCTATGTAAATATTTAAGTCTAAATAGATATACTGGTGCAAGTCTGGGCTGTGTTCCAACAATCCTACTCTGTAGGAACTAGCTGGATCTCCCCAGTGGACAATCAATCCCTTCTTTGGGGTGGAACCTCAGGTGACACTAGCATCATGAAATGACTGTAGACTCTCCCCTCAGGTTTTTACGAGCAGGGTGGGAGGGTGAAAGAGCAGAATATTTTTATTTCTTTGAGCATCATGAGTCCTGGATGTTTCCACTGATAGCAGAGCTGTCCCTAAGATCAGTGCAATTTAGGAGAGAGCTAAAGCAGTTACATTGCCCTTCTCAGGAGCAGAATCCCATGCCTATAACAGAAGTGGATATGACACATGGACACCCAAGCATACTTTTCATTAGCCATTTCAGGTTCTAGTTTCAGGTTCCAAACCTGTTAAAACAGTAAAGTTATACTTCAGCTATCAAATGTTACACAGTGAAAACACTTTCCCCTTCTCCTGCAAATAGTAAGTGCACAGGGATCACAGCCACTCTGGAGGCTCAGTCTCAAAGATATCTGCAAAGATGGGCTAGCAGGGACCAAACATACTTGATATCCACAAAAAATTCTCTCAATCAAATGGCCTGGAAAACAGGTTGTTTTCATTCATCTCCCTCTACTTCTTTTTTTTTTTTTTTCCTTCAGACTTATGCGTGCACACATTATATATATATATATATGTATATAGACATATATTTCAATCCCTCCTCCTAGCAGCCCCCTAATGGAGTTCAGAATTTGGCTCATCATTCACTTTTATAAGAGTGGGAATTTTGTTGGGAAGCTCCTACTACTTAAGTTGTTAGCCTGTGAAAATATCACTGTTTGTTAACACAAGGCCCTTAGCCTTGAACATCTGTAAATCACTTTTTTCCCCATATTAGTATAACCATTTACTTCAGTGAGTCTACTTTCAAAACTGGAATTGGCAAGACCTACACAGATACCTATACAAGAACCCCATATAGAAGAGTAGGGCGGATTTATCCTAAGTGCATATGAAGAGTTAAGAGTATCAACAGCTCCTGGAAACTGCTACAAAACCGTAACTGACAGCAGCCTTATTCCACCTTCTACCCTCTCCTCCCTCCCAGCACATACACTACACACTCTGCTCAAAGGTCATGAAGGAGGACTTCAGGCACAACTATTTCTCATAATAGGTTAAGCCCTGGGAATTCATGGCATGCCTTGTCATGGAGCGAGAATAACTCAGGAATAATGAACTCTCCCGGCTCCGCTCCGCCACAGGGAGTGCCCAGCAAACCACAGTGGAAGTTGCTCTGAACACCAGATGATCCAAACTTTGGTCCCATGTTCTGTTACACCATAGATGACCAGGGACTGCTGAGTGTTAATCTGCATGGAGGTAAACACTACAGGATTTGGCAACACGTACGGAAAACGGTCAGTTTTGCACCAGAAAAGCTGCAAAGGAATTAAAAATTAATAACTTTCTTACTCCTGAATCTTTCAGGGAAAACTATATGTTGGGCATCCCACTGACTTGGGAAATTCAGAGATATAGACCATGACGTGTTGAGAACTGAAGAGCTCCCTTTTACCCGGTTCATGTTTTAGCAGGAAGCCTGGAAGGAATCTATGGCCTTGGACTGTCAGACTTTCAGCCACTATTCAGAACACTCTTTACATTGTTTATATATAAAGAATGCATTTTAAGACAAATAGTGTGTTTCTTTTTTTCTTTTCATCATGTTTTGTGGCTTTTCCCTTTTGTTTCATTCCCAAGGGTGTGTGTCCAGAGCTGTCTTGATTATAGGGAGGTAACTGAATTGTGCAGTTTAACCTCCATAAAAAGTCTTGACCTGGGTTGATTCTGAAGGAAGGGGGAAGACGGAAGTTATGCTACATGCAGAGGCTCTGAGCCAAATAGATCTGACATGGAGAAATGCCCAGATTTCTTGTAGCAGGTATTCAATGAGCCACACTAACTCCTTGTGTGCTGCAAGCCCACAGAACCCATCAGGTGCCTGGAGAATATTGCTCTCCTGTTGCAAAGCACCGAGCCCCAACACACAGCAGCCCTGCTCTGCACAACAGGGCTCTGTGTCCCCACGGCTGCACACGCTGAGTGAGCTGCTTTTGCTCGCCCCGGGCAAAATGACATTCTGACTCTAACAAAATATTTGGAGAGCAGAAGAGAAGAATCATGTTATACTTGATAATGGACACAGTGGTAACCGGTTACTCCACAGCCCTATGTCAGATATTCATATAACAACCAAGCAAAAGGCCAAAAAACCTGTTCTGAATGAAGCTTTTAAATCCAAAACTAAAAAAAAAAAGTTATGCTGACACCTCACCACAGAAGTTTTATGAAAACTCATCTATCTACATTTCAACATTCACATTCTTCGAAATATTCCAGAATCTTTTGCTCTAGAATAACCCTTAGAGGGACTTTTCCTTCTCTATAAAATCAGTCAATTTCTTGATCTACAAAGTACAGTTCTCTTACTGCATCATTCGGAGAGTGAATTACAACCTGAAAAGAATTTTGATTTTGTGAACTCATGACATGTAATAGCAATTTGGTCTTTTTAGCTATTAATCAAACTCAGTAATGTAATCCAAAAGTTCAGTAAGAGCAAACATTGCATTATATCAAGAGTGATTTTTATCCAGTTGACAATTTTAACATAACAACTAAAAGGAGGTACTCTGATGTCCTAATTTACAATTCAAATAAATACAAATATGTCTCAGCTGTAGCTATGTGACCTCTTTAGCTGTCTATATTGATTCTGAACAACATACAACATCATACTGATCTTACATTCCAGTGGGTCTTTTGATAGCATCTTCTTATTCATGAGAATCAAAAATTCTTTTCAGTTGATTGAATAAAAACACCGATAATTTTATTCTAAAAAAATGATAAAGAACTAATGTTTGATAGGGATTTAAAGGAACACTGACTAACCAAAGAAATAAAAGCATTTTTAAAACATGAAGCTTGTGTGCAGCACCTCAGAAAAATAATGCCACTCCTGGGAGAAAAGGAGTTTGCCCATTTCAGACAAAGCTTTCTTTTTCAGTACCTGCTTTTCCTCCTTAAAGGTGGATTCTGTAAAAGTCAGTTCAAAGCCTTTATCCCACATTGACTGGCTCTGGTTCATAAACACAATCTCCTCGGCCTTGTTTCTATCCTGAAATATATATCTCAAACATATTAAAAGGAAATATGAACATGATTATTCTGCAATGGTGAATTAGCCAATAACTGGGTGGGGAGAATGTTTCTTTCATTATCTCCAAGCAACATTTACAGATGATTTCATATTATTAAGATAAACTGCCATAAAAAAGTCCAGGGGTACAGAAATAGAGAGCTCAAAGCCCGTAACACTGAAGTGAACAGCAGCAGTGTTACTACTTGCCCTACCAAAAAGGAAAACTGTATGAAGTAGTAGCAGGAGAGAGTAAGAGAGAAATTTTATATGTATTTGTTGGGAGCTCTAAAACCTTCAGGTGATGGATATGGCTAATTAATACTGGTCAGAAGCAGAGGCAGGACTGGGTGGTCAAGCATGGAAATAGGAACAGCAGCAGACTGAGAACCAGGACACTCAGGAGGAAGTTCCTAATACAAGTTAATCCAGGGATTCAATATGATAAAAAAGTCCCAGAATACTCAGGTTTTAGTTGCACTGACAACCATACCAATATTATTGTCAACCTTATGACCAAAATTTAGTGTTTCTTCAATAGCCTTTGCTTCTGAAACTGTCTTTTGACTAAATCTCTTGAGATTTTTAAACTTTCTAGACCTTGGTAGGCTTGGTAAGGGGAAAAACATAGAACTATAGAAGTGAGAAAGCGCTTAAGACACAAACTTCTTATTGTTACTTAGCCCATGTCATTATTTGTGAACTGGTGGGATGTTTTTTTAAAGTGTCTGGAGGGGAATAAATTGCCTAACAGCCAGTTTCAGCTCTACAGCTGCCAGAGGACAAGAGGGAAGAGGAGACAGAAGGGAGCTGAAGATGCTTTCTGTATTTGTGCACATGTAGAGAAGAATGTCAAAAAAACCCTGAAGTCTCAGAAAAAACAGCTACATGAAAAAAAAAATCAAACAAGAAATATGATTTGAAAAAGCTGCTCTTTTAAGACTTCTAGCGTGTCTTTTTTTCCCTTTACAGCTTGGATTCTCCAGACAGACCACATCTCTCATCACATACTGTAGCCTGGGACCCCCAGGACACATTCATGTTGAGCACCACTTCTTCCCAAAGACATCTAAAGTTGTAGAAATTTAACATAATTTGTCCTGTCAATAAGAAAAACTGCATGAAATAGCTGGAGAGGACGAACAGTGCTAAGGAAACTGAGCAGCAGTCAGAGTCACCTTAACACAACTACTTATGATGCACATGGACTTGGAGATGATAGGTTATCATAAGCCACTTGCATCTTGCTCACTCTCCTCTCCTTTCAAATTCCCTTGCTCTAAAGTCCATTTCCCCTGCTTTTGTTTCACTAGTATGCAGATTACATATTTTGTTTAATTTGC
The DNA here is from genome assembly GCF_000705375.1 of Tinamus guttatus. The sequence continues at coordinate 105,455 of NW_010579826.1, read as the reverse complement.
TGCTCTGCTGCTTTTGTTTCACTAGTATGCAGATTATATATTTTAATTTGCTGTTCTGCTATATACACACACACACAATATATATACACACACACAGTCACTTTCAAAATTGGGAAAACATGAAGGAATGCATACCTGGAGCTTGTACAGACATTAACAGAAGATGCAATATTTGGCAATGTCTGGACCACTATAAAATAGCAGTATTTTAGAGAACATTTAGATCCAGCCATCTGTAAGGGAACAGAGAGAACATGCTTATGTTCAACCCAGTTAATAGATGAGTTTTTAAACTTCGCTAATGAGTTACAGATAAATCTGGGAATTAGAAATATCAGAACATCTGATTAGGTTTCACTAAAAAGTTTCAGGAATGGGTACGTCTCAAGAGTTGAGGGAGAGAAGAACTTCAGGAGGACTTTACATGTTTCTGATTCAAATAATTGTGTCAATGATAGTCAAGTAGATACTATGAATGTAAACACTAGGAAATTTTGCCTTTTTTATGTAACAACAGAGAGAGGAAAAAACACAATTTATGTAAATGAAGCGTGATCCTGCCTTTTGTTTTCCATAACTAATATAATCAATTAGAATTATGAAATGAAAGATGGATTACAGACAAAGACAGAAATAAATCAAATTGCCTGGAGAATAAGAAGCTTAAAGACAGCCTGAGAAATGGAAAACAAATGCTCTCTCTGTGTATTAACATACTTCTGCTTTCATTGACTTTAGATTTGGATACATCTACCATCAGCTGCATCTCCTTGCTAGCATATTATACAGCTGGAGTTCAACTAGATGTTTTCATTACATGAAATAATATATGAGTTGCAGCACCAGTCACAGAATCAACTTTTTGGTCTCTAGTAGTAGCTTTCTCAATATACCATGGGTTTCTTCTTACTGGTTTAATAGTTTTCTTTCCTCAAAAATCCAGCTCCTCGTAATTGGTATTCTAATTCAATCATAAGCCCAAGCATAAAACCCCATGTGGCTTTCTGATGAGGTGCAAAAACTGCATGGGCTTCCCTGCAGACCTACGGTAGACACAGTGACCTGCTTAGGTAGAGCAGGGGCAGGGGCCATGAAGTAGGCTAAGATGGTAGGAAGACAGTCCAGCCAGAATTCCCATGGCATTCAGACTAGCCTAATCAGTTGGTGGTCTCTGTTAAGTCAGACTTTTTCTGCTAGCACCTCTTTTTCAACAGCAGGTTTAAAAATTATGCAAACTGAATATTTGGTTAAGCTCTTTAATAAAAATCTTAATTTATTAAACAGTAGCCCTTTTAAACTTTAAATAAAATAAGCACCAGCATTGGTTGGGGCCCTTCACTTACTTATGTGAATAAAATTTTTCAAAATGTATTTCCAAAAATTGAAAAAGTTTTATTTTTATTACAAGTGACTAATGCTCAGTGAATAATTCAAAGGCTTGAACAGAAAACTGTTCTTCATCTTAGCTACTGGAAAAGCCTTTTTTTTTTTTTTTTTTTTATTAAGTGTCCCTCAGAATAGGCAAGCAGCTGGAAAATCAACTACACATATATTTTAAATATCACAGAATTTGCTTTACAAAGATGAAGCTTTTGCTTCTAAATCTACTAAATAGCTAGAGATTAAGAGATTAAAAGAGATAAAAGAGATTAAAATATTTGCTATAAGAAGAGTTCAAAGCCCCCATAGCATTGCTGAATGTGCATGATTTTTAAAGTCAAGATAGGAAGCATCCTAAGGAAGTGTTCAGCAGAGTAAGTTTTCTCTGAAGCAAAGGAGGACCACCATTTGTGCAAACTTCAGTTACAACTGCACGTTTTTGACAACTTGAAGTATTTATCAAACATTTCACTAAAGTCTTTTAGGTATTGAAGTATTCTTTTAGGACCTTACCCCGGCACCTCTGGAAAGCCTAGATTAATACAGCCACGCTTCAAAAACCACTGTACAAGGACTAACATGCCTTGTGTTACCAGGGAACTGAGCGATTACTGCATTTAATTTTGTTAGAAAAAAACTTTCTCCAGTGTGATGTGTAATTTAAATGGGACCTGGGAAGATAAGTTATACCCTATGAGTGTATCAGTTCTCAGGAAGAGGACAACCTGTGGTATATACACAGTGCAAGACATAACAAGCAAAGTAAAAAAGAAAGCTTAAATTTTCAGGGACTCTTAAGAGTCTCAGGGATCATTTCTTCTACCAATACTCAAATGCCAGGTAGTCAACTTCTAGATTATTTACTCAGACTTATAATAAAATATCACAAATTAGAAAATAAAGCAAGGTCACTTACATGATATACCATTAAAACCTGTGTAAATATACTGCTACATTGTAAAAGCTCATTTTCTAGGTAATATACACACTAAGGAAGACATGAAGCAGACTAATCTGAATTAGAAGGAAACACGGACTATGTTTAAGTATAGTAATGTTGTCCTGAACACCATATACTTTGTTTTCAGTACCTATATTATGGCAAACATCAGCTGCTCAGAAAAATGTGGGTTTTCTGCAACCACTTCATTCCAAAAGGTTTTGAAATGCTTGCTGAGGTTGAGAGCAAGGATGCCCGGGCACATTGAGCCAGGACAGGGATCCCTAACTTGAGGGGAGCCAGTGGAGGCTGCCCCTTGTCCACCCGCAGCTCCAGTCCCGCCAGAATCACCCAAGACAGACGGCGGCCTCCTCAGCGCTCCAGCTACCAGTGGGGTGGGTAGCAGAAATGTACCCAGTTAGATGATTTTAAAGCCCCAACAGCTTAACCATATAACTAGGAAGTAAAGAACGCTGTTGGCTAAATTTAGATTCATCTTGGAAAAAAATACTGGGGCTCTAAAACAGATCTGAAGCTTTTCTGTCCTGTTTCTGTTTTGTTCTAATAAGATGAGAAATCTTTTAAAAGTAATTCCTTCACTAATGCCAGAAGCAGACAAGCACTGGCTTCAGAAACTCTCCACTATTTTTGTAGCAAAGGCCTCCATTTAGTTAGAAATACATGTTTAATTAAATTTCCTATGAAAAACAGTGGTTTAAATTGAGGGAAACTATGTCTCACCAAATTCAGTAATACCGTTGCAACCAAGAGCTTATTTAAGACTAGAGGAGTTTTCACAGAAATCATAAGTGCATTCATTACTCTATTGCTGAAGGTAAGTCATCCCTAAACTCTTCCCCAGGTTTACACAGTTGGATGTTACTGGGTGAAAAATCAGGAATGGCAAATGATACAATACTGAGCTTTATGTAGGATCCTGCAAAGTTAGGGACAAAGTATGGGAAAGGCAACGTGTTTCCACACCAGCCTAATCCATAGCCAGAGCTTGGCCTGACTGAACCTTCAGCCACTCAAAACAGAGGGAAATCCAAACAGAGCAAGAGCAGCGACTGCTCAAGCATCGCAGAGGGAAGCCCTAGCCGAGAAGGGGCCACATCACGAATGGGCTGCGGATTTCGGTGCGTGTCCTGACACGAGGCCTCAGACTAACACAGGAACCAAATCACCTTGCAGAGGCTTTGCAATTGCAGCTATCCGCAGCTGTTCGGAGCAAACGTGTCCGGTGAGGTTTCTCTCGGGAGAAAACAACCTCAGGCTCTAAACCACCACTACACGTAATTCCTCGTACTTCCTTAATGTAGCTCCCCAGGTAGCTCACACATCCACACCACAGCCTCACGCTTACCTATTGCTCATATGTACGTTCTCAGCCTTGTTACGCAGTGTGAGACAACTCCACTCATTCACTATAAATAGCAGTCAGTTTTACTTGACTGCTTTTGAGTCGATAAAAGCCTTATTCTCCACAAGCACGTTCCAGATGCACTATATGCTATGTCTTGATCACTGATAAACAGTTCTGTTTGAAAATTTCCATAACAAAATAATCATCTTACATTAGCACCACTGCATCTTACTTTGCAAATCTTGCCGGCTCTCAGATTTCTGCCCAACTTCTTTTACTTCTTACAGAAACAACACACCAAATAAAGATAAGCCTAAAAGCTTATGATTGAGAGATTTGGTGACACTAGATTCCACAGGAATCATTCACCTATATTCCATGGTACAAAAGCAGCATTTAAATACAATGTCAAAAGGTATTTCCCTTCTGTCTTTCGCATACTTTGAGGGGTACATATTGCTTTCACACAGTGGGTTTCCACAGTGTGTGCACTGGCTATTGGGGGTTCCTCCTGTGCTTTTCACTTTTAACATTCATGAAGGTACTACTTATCTAACCAACAAAGGGAATTTTTCCCAGCAGTCAACATAGTCATGACTGTTGTAGGCATTTTAATCCTCGTGAAGTTAACAGGCAAAGAAAAAAATGTGCTTTCTGTATCCAGCTTGACGATACCTTCAATTTCAAGATGAATACAAAAAGGATATTCAACTGTAAATAAAAAATAGTACATCTGCATCGGATTAGTACAACATATCAGAAAATGCATTTCTTAAGGCCATATAAGTTGATCAATTTATTTTTTTCTGTTGAATGTAGATAAAAAATATTCTAATGTATGTTTTGCTATGCGTTATCTGTCTCTGAGCTGAAATTGCCATAAAACAGCCCTATGACACAGCTATTCTTCATCTCCTGTGAAAACGTGCCAAGAAAGGGCTGTTTCTATGCTTTTTCTTTGGAGCAGTGTAAAATTGTCTATTAGCTCGCTCAGAGGTTCAAGACTTAACCCTGAAGAACAAGTCTAAACAAGACTCCTCATCCATAATTCCACGAGCATTTTAACCATCATAAACTGGATCTGTTACACAAAAAAAGGCAATCTTGTCTGCTTCTGCAGTGCTTCCTCCTTCAAACCAGCACGAATCTCATTTGCAGCATGAGTATTGATGAGTATTCATCAACATTTATCTACCATCCAGGTTACAACCTCACAGGTTTTTGCTGGGTCAAGATTAACTCAGATCAGAACAACACTAGATCAAAGTTGACATAGAAGTGCAAATCATAAAATGCAGATGTCCTTTGGTCTCTCTGCCATCACAGTCTAAATACACAAATACCTTGGTAAGCAAATGGATTAGACCCTGTATGGTCAATTCCCTCCTCAGGTAGACACGTCTAGTATAGCTCCAGATCAATTAGACTCCTATTCTTCACAGTACAGATATTAATTCCTCCTCTTTTGGGGGAACCTGTTGCTTAAGATAAATACTTGGTAAAGGCTCATAAGGGACAAAAAGCAAATCTGATTTCCAAGTTGCCTCTTTTTATTTGTTTTTATCTCTCCAAGTGGCAGTAACAGTTGCAGAATTCATGTTTGGAACTGGGGGTAGAGATATCAGGGTTTACTCCAATAGAAGGCAGCTTATGGTTTTATTAGCCTGAAGTCCAAGAGACAGCAAGGCCAAAACTGCCAAGTCATGGTCCAGACTAGTAAAAGTATCAACAGATATGGGAATGGCAAGGTTGCAAATGGAGAGAGGGAAAAAAAAAAAAAAGAGAGATTGTTTATTCCCTTATGGCTTTAATTAAACAACAACAAAAAAAAAAAAAAAAAAAGAAAAAAAAAGAAAAAACCTGTAGTTATAGCAAGAGAAAAAAAATCTTGGCTTACTTCTGCAACAGCCCTGGGTTTTGGACAGAAGCAATGTTATAGTGTGTAATTATATAACTTACTTGAACAGTTGCTTTCCATATGGGAAGTAACAGATTTGCCCAGCTGCATTTTGGCAAAGCCTGAATCTACCATTATTCAGGGTACAACAATTTTACTGTATTTTGGAAGTCCTGCAAAGGTATCTACACATTTCACTGACGGTCTCTGACACTGCCTCTCTTCCTCAGAGTAATATATAGCTTCACCCCTTTTACGAGGGCTCCTGAGCTGTATTTATCTCACGGGATTGTCAGTGTATTTGTGCTCCGAGTACAGATGTCAAATATCTGCATTCCTTTCTTCCTACAAGGAAAGGAAGGACAGCACTTCAGGAAGCATGGAAAGGATGCCTTTGAAAAGCTCATTTAAACATTTTGATCTTGTATAATCCTCTGAATACACAGATTTAGTTCAGCTGCTCTGTGACCTTCATCCCAGGTTATCCCATGTCTTCTAAATCCGTAAGCAAAGCAGTAAAGCAGTCTCCAGCAGCCTCAAAGCAGCAGGTAGGATTTCCCATCATACAGTTGTAGGAGAGATATGAAGCAAGCAGTATAAGGTTGATTACCTCTTGATATTTTTAAGAATTAATTCTTCATTTTCAATATTTATGGACCTAAATTAGAAGTGATCAAGACTTACGTAGAGAGTCCTTATCCGGAAACTGAAATAATAATGAATTTCAAATTCCCTGCTGCCATGCTGGTCTCAAGAAACAGGAGATTTTCAAAATAACACAAAGAAAAGGAATAGGCACGGATGTTTGGCATGTCTATACAGGATATAAGCTGCTGAGTGTGAGATGAACAGAGAAGCCACAACAACTGTCACAGTTTCAGAAGGGTAACGACAAAGTGACTTAGTTACCAGAATATCTGAGCCTTCAAGTGCAAGTCAAGTACACATCAGCTGGAACCTCTTGCACAGCCAACCTTTCAAATACGATACGTGACATAACTCTTCCAAACACACTCTAAAACATGAGTTTATTTCACCTAGTGTTGGAAGGAAAGGAAAAGGGTCCAACACCGAAAGACAAGGAATCGAGAGCACCAAAAAGTTGTTCCACAAATGCCACTGTGGTCTCATGGGGAAAGATGCAGCCATATAGGCCATAACCTTTTTAGTGCCCCAAAGGGAAATTACCTCAGATTTCCTGTGTTCTCGTTTGTCTGACATGTTTTTATTACATTTTATATCTTTAAGTATTTTGTATTCCATGAAATCACTCCAAAAAGCAATTTACTGTTTACCTTATATTACTTTCTACTATCTTTATGTATCATCCCAGTTTTGAGAAGTGAAACTACGGCAGTTTGGAGAATCCATGGAAGGCATCTGGCACAACTAACAGAGCTGAAGAAGAGTGGGCTTGTGCTGCCAGAAGGTCTCTGTATTTTTCATGAATCAGTCCCTGGATGAAACAGAGCAGGGAGAAAAACTGAGGCATGTGGGTGACAAGTTGGAATCCCTGCATTCAGACAGAACCGAGCCAGTCCTCAAACAGCCTGGCCAAGTACTTGAGTCACAAAGCAGAAATGGCACAGAAGGCAACCTTGATGACAACAATCCAGACAGAAGATCCCAAATGGACAAAGGAAACTCGGTGAAACTCAGACTGAACCATATAATGGTCCAAATTTAGGACTCACCTTCTCTTATTCATTTTTCCTATTATGTGCTTAGCAGAGAAGCTCTTTTGAATCCTAGCAACTTACTAAGGACTCTGGATGCTAATTTAGATACCAGGTATTAGGTTGGCTCTGATCTTTAATTTGAAGCAAAGTTTTGAATCTAACTCTCCACTGTGACTCCTGGCCTCAGTGACTACTGAGGAGGAAGTAGCATTTGAGAAGACGTGATTTTCTCCAAATGATAAAAACACAACATGTTGTGCAATAACAACCTTCCACAGACAGTGTATGGATCAGAAATGGCAAAGAAAGCAGCTGAGAACACAGGCTCTTTGGCAAGGGAGAAACAGAAAGCAGGGCAATCCATGTCTCCACAGGCACCACCAAAACTGCTCAAATCACTCCACAGATCATCTTATTGAGGCACAAAATACACCCTGAAGTGATGCCACTGTGCAATCACTTTCTACAGCTAAACTCAGTAAAATTCTGCATTCCAGTAGTGATCTGGAGTAATTATCTATGAAAAGGGAATAACTTGAAATTGTCAGCCTTCTTTAGAAAATGAAGAAAACCCCTTCTTCCCCAGTCCCACAGTTTCTACTGAAACTCAGTAAAATTCTGCATTCCAGTAAGTGATCTGGAGTAATTTAGAAATATTACCATATTTATCTATGAAAAGGGAATAATTTGAAATTGTTAGCCCTCTTTAGAAAACGAAGAAAGCCCTTTCTTCCCAGTCCCACAGTTTCTACTCAGTTTTGTAAAGTTAAGATACTGAATATTTCATTCATAATATTTTAATTAGTTCTATAATCCAGCAAGTACTCTTCTAACTTACTGCCACTGTCAAAAATAGATTCTTTGTGCTTTCAAAACAGTATAAAAAATTGTCTGATTTGGTTGTACACATGTGATATGAAGACAGAGACACACATACTAATAATCACAAGTTTTGAAAGAAAATAAACCTATGCATTGGAATACACAAACCGTACTCCAGCCAAGGATGGGTTAATGAAGTGCTCTGGGCTCTGCCCCCCTATACGAGTAATGGAAATCAGACTTGCAGAGAAGCATTTCTTGGTGAGTAGCCAGGAAGAGAGCCTATAATCTGCAAAAGATGGGATTCAGGGCTGAGTCAGGAACTGCCTGAGAGTCTTCTGCCTGCGAGAGCCTCACTCAGGGAAGCTAAGCCTGCCTGCAGCAACTGGGGATTTGTTACTGAGACGGTCTTTGTTTGCTGGGTAGGCCTTAGGCTGTGCCTAAAGGGAGCAGCAGCCAAATACAATGTCATACACTTTGACTATGCCAGTTCTGGCCAAGACACTATGCTGATCCTGTTACAATCACTTCTTAAGTTACCCTGGTCAAAGGCACATGAAATCAGAGCACTTTGTCATTTCGTTGACTCCAGACAATCAGCTGCCTTCATTTAAGTGACAGAGCAGCACTGGAATTACAAAACAGTGGAACAAATAAGTCAAAAATTTCATTACTGGGGAATCCAGTAAGATTTAAATCACAGAAGGAAAGGCCAGAGTTCTGCCAGAAAAATCTACCTGGAAGGGTCCACAGCAGGGCTAAAATCGGGTGAAAATCTGTCTGAGAGTTATTGAGAAAAGTTATGAAGGGTTCATTGCTACATTAACCTTTCTATTAGAAGGAAATAATTGTGACTAGACTCCAGCACCTTACTGACTTGGACAAAGTCAACTATGTTAAGGCATGCAATACAAAAAGCACAGGGAAAGGCAGCATTTTGTACGTTCAATTCTGATCTCTCATTTAATCTTACTTTCAGAAACAACAAGGCCAAACATGCATGGAGGCAAATTGTAAATACCATTCTCTTTCAACTCAGATGGGCTGTTTGGATTAAAATAACCATTAAAGCCTAGTGGCAGGTTTTTTAAGCAAAAAATGAGGTTGTTTCTATGTAACTTAGTTGACTTATCAGGCTTACAGTGACGTGAAAAATATCAGATATACTGGAGAAGATTTTTGCTTACAAATAATCTCCAAAAACTAACATTTTTTTTAGAGAAGATATGTAGTATATCTCTCCATTTTAATGTTTCAGAAACATATTACAACAGCAAGATTATCTTTGTGCATAGTTATCAAGACTATGATAAGACTGATGATAAGCAGTACGAGATATCTACGTGTACGTTTTTTCCACAAGAAATAAATCAGTATTTTTTGCTCTTAAGGCTTTATCATCTTTTTTCACTTCTTACAAATAAAAGCTGAATAAAGAGACATCAAAGAGCCAGAGTGCCCCCTCGTGACCATCAGTATTGCTTCATTTTAGAAATGTTTCTTTCGTATACACTTTGGCTGATATTTCTTTCCCAATTATTTTAGATAGAAATTTTAGTGCTCTTAAGACAACACTCCTAAATGTTCTCAAAGATATTTTTAAGAACTAGACCTTTTAAATACACACATACAGACCATCGAAGGTCACCTGTGTATAATGAGGTCCAGAAAATAAAGTCTACGTTGTACTTCAAAAGCAAACCACACCTTAGATCAATTTTCCAGTGGCTACCTTGGTTTGGCAATCTAAACACCTTCCTGCCACAACAGGGAAACGAGAAGTGGAAATTAACCTTCTTGATCAACAAAAATACCCGTGTGGGTCGACAAAGTAAACTCCCCAAATGAGCGCTGGTGTGAGCGAGAGAAGGGACTAACTCCTTCCAGGAGCTACGGCTTTGAGAGACTCTGAGATCCACGTCTAGGTGCCGGCAGGCCGCTGTTGATGCACTTGGGTCCAGCCGGGCAGTCTCTGTGTCCGAGCTGCAGCGCAGCCCCTGGGGCAGCGCCGCTTCGGAGGAAGGCAGCTCTGCAGGGACACCAGCAGGGCCTGGGACGAGCTCCCTTCCCGGAGATCTCCCCGCTCTGCTGCTCGGAGAAGAGAGGGACCGAGGCCCCACGTGCTGCTTGGTCTCATGGGCTGATTGCAGTTTTCACTGAGGAACAGCAGCTTTCCCCGGAGCAGTAAAATGGACAGCTCAGAACTAAAACTGAGAGACTATTTCCCAGTTCAAAGGAAGAAAAACCTGCAAGCCATCAAAAGCAGATGGCTACTCCAATGTCGCCTTCTAGCAAGTTGCCAGTTCCTACTGGATCACTGTCTGCTTTATAGCCCATGCCACTGCACCCTGGGCAGTAAAATGCTCTGACACACCGGAGGCTATAGGCTGTTTGCAGATACTGCTGTTAGGTTGCCACTGGCACACTGGGTATATAAGAAGGAAATCTAAACTTTCAAAACTGATTCAAGGACAGACATTTCCAACACGAAAGGCAACTAATTCAATGTCTACTCCCCAAAACAGTGCAACAGAAATACTCAGAAATACTTCAGAGCTTGTTCCTAGCTCAAATGCTCTGTGCTAAAGCACCTATACAAGCATTCAATTTAATTCTTCTAACATGCCTGAATGCAATAAAGCTAACACTGACATTCACTTCTCAGTGAAGCAAAATAAGAAAGTGATTTTAAAACAAAGCAGAACTGAAGTTGAGCATACACATCTTCTGAACATCAGACCTTTCAGTTCCAAGCAACTTTTACCCTTGGATTATAAACTCGTGATTCAATACATTATCTACTGCCAAAGTTTCCCAAAGAGGGTAAAAATACCCTCTCTGGGCAATCTGTGTGCAAATGGAACAGCTTATTAAGGATTCCTTAATTGAGAATATGTAAACAAGGGTATTAGCCACATAGAAACAATTTCTCAAGGCTAATTTCATGGTTTGATTTCCCAGAAATACACTGGAAAATTTGCAAAAGGGCCTGTCTTTCACTGCTTTGTCTTCAGCCACAGAAAACAAAGGCAGGCACCCACCCACCAAAGACTGAGCTCAGCTGCCACGGGCGTTACCAGCACCACGAGCCTCAACAGTGCCACAGCTAGAAAGGAGCAGGGAAAATGCAATTGCAGGTAAACAGCAAGAGCTGAAAGAGAAGCAGCAACTCCATTCTCTAACTGAAGGCTCTATGGTGCTCTTTTAAATTTCTTTTATGTACATGTTGATTATCAGTATCTTAAATATCCCAAATTTCCTGTTGCTCAGCTGAAAACCATGATCTTAATGGTGATTGATTAGCACAACTCAGCCAATACACCCAGCAACATTTGCCAACATCAACTGAAACTAAAACACATATTACTAAGCCAAATGAAAAAATTAAAGTGTGGTTCCTTTCTGAAAACTGATTCTGTAAGGTAAATAAATGGGAACTATTTCTTGCTTAGTAGGAATTGCTTTTTGCTGATGAAGTTGGACTTACTCGTGTTACCAGCACACACATTTTTATCGCCTTTTCTTTTTCCTTTATTAGAAATATTACGATCTGGAAATTGTGTGTGGTGAAGTGCAGACAGAGACCAAGCTTTCTAGTTTTGAATGTTCATTTGGACTGTTACCTCAATGTAGTACTAGATGGTATATCCCATAAATAATTCTGACATATTGCTACAAGGAAAGAATTTTCTGGTGTTACCATAAGCAGAAGTGTAGCACACTGCTCCTAAATAAGAAAGTTCTGGTTAGGAAAGCTGAAGCAGTACACAATAGATTTTGCTACAGTGTTTTCAAATTGTTAACTTGAATTAACCAAGGCTAATTCTAATCACAGACATGCAGGGACAGCAAGAGGGCAAGAGCTTTTCACTGCACTATTCCCACACTAATGGGTGTACGACAGGTTTATCAGTGACTGGAAAATCCTTGAGGCAAATCAAACCCTTCATGCAACAGAAAAATGTGTGGTACGTGAAAGAGAAATGTAGGAGAATAAAAAAAAAACTATGTCCATCCTTGGAAACGCCTCAAAGGATGGCAAGAAATTCTTAGCAGAAAAGTAGTAATCTTTTATTCCCCCTTATTGTTAATGCTTACTAAAAAAACTATTTTTCAGTAGTTCTACTTTAATCATAGAATGCTTAGGGTTGGAAGGGACCTCTAGAGATCATCTAGTCCAACCCCCCTGCACACGCAGGGTCACCTAGAGCACGTGGCACAGGACTGCGTCCAAGGGGGGTTTGAAGATCTCCAGAGAAGGAGACTCCACAACCTCTCTGGGCAGCCTGTTCCAGGGCTCTGTCACCCTCGCTGTCAAGAAATTTTTCCTTAAGTTCCTATGGAATTTTTGGTGCTTCAGTTTGTGGCCATTACCTTTAGTTCTGTCAGTGGCCACCAGTGAAAAGAGACCAGCACCATCCTCCTCACTGCCTCCCTGGAGGTACTTATAGACACTGATTAGATCCCCTCTCAGCCTTCTCTTCTCCAGGCTGAACAGGCCCAGCTCCCTCAGCCTCTTCTCATAGGGCAGATGTTCCAGGCCCCTAATCATCCTTGTGGCCCTGCGCTGGACTCTCTCCAGCAGCTCCACATCCCTCTTGTACTGTGGAGCCCAGATCTGGACACAATACTCCAGATGTGGCCTCACCAGGGCTGAGTAGAGGGGCAGGATCACCTCCCTCGACCTGCTGGAGATGCTCTTCTTAATGCAGCCCAGGATTCCATTGGCCTTCTTAATCACCTAAACTCATTACTGTCTGTGAGCAGATTACATGTAAGATTTTATTTATATAAAAATGTATAACATAATAAATTTTTATAACATAATATATTCACCTGAGTGAATTAATTTCAGATTAATTCACCTCTCAGTTAAAAGTAGGTGATATCAGTGAAATGAATTAGTATAAAAGACAGTCAATCAAATGCTGTCATCTTTATTCAACAAGGAGAGCTCCTTGGCAATAATTTTTGTTAATCTCCTTTAGAAAAGCAGAAAAATAGGATAACTTCCTGAGTACATAATGGCGTCATTTTGCAGTGAGCTGCTACGTTACTCTCTTTTCCCTGAAGTAACCTCACTGTAGAACATTCTGAAGAGAACAGTATACACCAAAACACATGAAAATAACTGAGTAAAATACTCTGTAGGACACACAGAACAGCTTAGAAATACAACTGGTTGAGGCACTGCTTAATCTATAAATCCAAAACATTCATCCCAAGCAAACCCAAACAACATCAATTGAAAGAGTTCCACTTCTTTCATGTCTTTAAGACCTTCAGTCAAATCTCAGTCTGTTCAAATAGTTTTGTCCCTTCAAGTTAAAAAAGTGTATTAAGGGGACTAATCTTGACCACACAGTCAGCTCCCTCTTGGGAAGTATGTGTGTGAAGTGCTTCTAGGCATCTTTGTTCTCCAAGTCATCGAAGCCTTCCTCAGCCTTGCAATGAAATGCTGATAAGCACAGCAAGCCCGTGCCCATTTTGCATCCTCTGTCACTCTATTACACAACTTGTTTGAACATTACAAGCTAAACTTTCCTGCAGTATTATCTAAGTATCTTCCACAATTCAGAGCAAGATCTGTACTATGGACTTCAGAACTGAGTATTAAAAGAACCAGCCACTGACAACAAATCCTAGATCAGCACTCACTTAAATCATCATTTATATATTAAAAGAAAGGAAGGAAAAATGGACTATCTTAATACATGGTGTATTTCTAAACCTTCCCAAGCCACCAGTAAACTTTTCCATATGACCTTGCATCAAGTTATTTGACCTACCTATGCCTCAATAAAACCAGCTGGAAAGCTGTGTAAAAGGCTTCTGTATCTGAGGTGAGTGCTGGGCAAGCGAATTGCAAAAGCAATGAAAAGGTCTGAGTGCTACCTGGAGGCAGAGCCATGCTGCAGTCCTCCTGGGAGGCCCAAAATGCAAGGAGCACAGCAGGACTGCTGAGTGGGGCTGTTAGACAGATGGAAATTCATTAACACATGGAAATGTCAGGAAACATTAGCAGTAAAGGCCCATTTTGTTACAGTAGCTCTGTATCTAATCACAAAGTTGAGGATATTTTGCAGAACTACTTCATCAGTCTTTACCTACTGCAGGCCAAGAACTCCAGCAGAAAATGAAAGCCCTGTTTTTATATTCCAAGGACAACAAACTCCTTTCTCATTGGAGGATCACAGTTACTGACCTATTGGGAAATGTCTGATCAGCTATGATGTACAAAAAAAAAAAAAACCCACACACAACACACACACCCAAAGCCTTAAAATTACTTCATTTTTGGGATCTCCCAGTCCTTTTCTGAATGGATCACTGAATATGTAAACTATACATCTTTCTGTACAACACAGGAATTCAGTTTAGGCTTAGAGGGCCCAACACCCTGTTGAGGATGTGTATCACAGCAAACTCAGCCTGTTAGTTCCCCAGCCTTTTAGAGACTTAGAACGAGGCTCTTGGAGAAACCTAGCTGTTTGGCATGTCCTGAAGGAGAACCAGAACCATGGGCAGGTACTTTCTAGGGAGAGGAGCTAATACCTCTCCCATGCAAGTCAAACAGCCCCCAAGTCTGCTCTGAACTCAGAAGCCATGGTGCTCAGCAGGGATCAGACAGCAGCAGCAGCAGTTTTATGACTTTTTCACTTCCAGCTGCTGAGTCAGGAGGCCAGAAGCAGGTGGTGGAGGAACAACAGGCTTGATCTTCATCCCTGAGAAATTCAGCCTCAGAAGGAAAATTCTCAGCTGAGCAGTTCAAACAAACCAGTGTAGCAGCAGAAAGGTTTAGTCTTTTCTAAACTTTCTGCAGTCAAACTATCTGCGCAAAATCAGAGAGGTTATATTGATTCTTTCAGTAGCCTAGCATCATAAATACTGCAAATTGATATTTTGCCATGTTTTTCTGCTTTTGAAAAGCAAGAATAATAATCTGGACAAGTCATAGTTATAATTTCTAGTTCTTTTTCCAATTCATTTTGAGAAGAATTTTGCCAACTCACATCTTTATAACAAAAATCAATTCAATTTTGGTTACTAGAAGACTGCCTGGTATTTCAGAACTTTAAGACCTGTTCACACACCAAGAGGTGGCAGATCTCTGTCTGCCCTTCAGTCAGGGGCTTTCAGGGCATTCACATTGTTCATCTATAATCTAAAAATAATACAAAAACAATAAAAATGGATTATTTTCTGCCATCCTCCAGGTGCTCTTACAAAGATTGCTAGGTTTAAGTTTTAATTTTCACCAACAGGTGGAGCCATCAATTCTGAATTCATTATCTGTAAGTGATCTAAAACAATTTAGATCTTATCTGAAAAATAAAAGGAAATACATTTCATGTCCTAACCGATGTGAAAGCAAGGAGAGGTTCAAATGGTAGAAAGGACCTGGCAATATGGCTAGATTATGGAAGATTAGATTAAGGAGAGGGGTGTGCTGGGTAGAAATCTGGTGCTTCATCACAAAAACTTATTTAGAATGGAGACTCTTTTAATCAAAGCTGTAGTAAAATAATCTTTCTTTTTTGATTGATTTTTTGGTGCTAATACTTCCTATAGCTAACAAGTAGTTTATAAAAATGGCTAAAGTAGCATAATGTTTAATTACAGAAAACGTAAACTAGACAGCCATGTTACAAAGGTTAGGGAACATAGGGATTACATTGTGAGAAGAGGTTGTTTTTTTTTTCCTGAGTAACTTATCAACTACACTAACACAATTTCTGAAGTTCAAACAAATGATTAAAACCTAGGGTTGAATTCTACTTGTGGGCAGCCATATGCAACTCCCATTAACTTCTCAGAATAAATTCTTCGGCATTTCCCAAAATTTACAGAAAATAAAATTGCCAAGAAACTTGAAATTCATTATGCCATTAATTTCAGTCTGCTTAATAATTAGCTGGCTGTCTGCTGAGGTATCAAATTAAGACTTCTACATAAAGAAATTATATTTGAGTGCTACATCTCATATGAATGTGCAGAAACCTTTTATTTGCTGAGGTTCTTGTTTCATTGCTGTTTATATACTGAATAAAATAACAATCCTTAAGGGTACATTTGAGAGAAAAATAAATAACTACTCCTTATAGGATTGCATACATCAAAGTATTATCTCATCATTTAGAACGCCCACTGGAGCAAAACACTCGAGTTTCTTCCTTGTGGAAACCAGCTGGATTTATAGACTTTTTGGCTCACATAAAACCGACCTCTGCTGAGCACAAGGGGTCCAAAAGCCAAAGAAGGTGGGGACAGGAGGAGAGAGTGTTTTAGCAAGAACAGGAGCTTAGCTAGCAGCTCAGAAGAGATGGGAAAAAACAAGATAGCATATCATCCTATTATCAGTTTAAGTAAATCAGCATGGTTTTGATGGTATTCAGTTTATATCAGTGGAGCAGGCCTGAAAATTTGGAAAGAGAAATTTACAGGGAAATCACATACTGGCAAGAATACAAGTAATAAACCAGCTTTACCTTCTTCAGTACATTTCAGCTTCACTGATGTCTAAATAAAAGCTCTGATTCAATATTACACTCTCCTACTCCTATAACTTTTGTGACAAACTCACAAGGCCTTTATTTATTAAAGTGCTGTTTATTCTTGTGAACTATCCCCATCTATTTCAATGGGGGTATTTTCAGAAGTGAGAACCGAAGAGTCAGGCTCCACAGAAGTTTTCCTTTTCACCCTGAAAACCCAGTTACATGAACTTTTCATAAGTATCTGTTCAAGCCATCAACACTTTATTACTGTAAATAATTCTCATCCTTTTTATAAACAGAATCAGATGAGCTGATAAATCTACCCTAAAAAACAAACAAAAAGAAAAAACTTCATTTCAAGGAGCGAGCCACAAACTCTAGAAATTTTTCCCTGGTACCTCTGGAATTTGCAGGTAAATTGCATCTCATATAGTGACATTAACAGACCCTATCCATGGCATGTTCTACAAGACATGTTCTATAAAAGACAGAACAACTAGATGGCTGGCCAGGCCACAGAAAATCAGAGGTCAGAAGAGCTCTTGTCTCATTCTAAGGAAATCAAGTATTGTAGGGGCTGGATATTACTGCCAGAGAGGATTTAGCTTGTGCCACATATTCTGCTGCCTGATTAGAAGCTGTTTTATTACTGGATTCACGTGCTGTTCAGGACATCTGTTTTATAACAGATACCTCACTGGTTTCTATTTCAGTTTTGTGACCGTCTCCGTTGACAAGCAATTTTGTTTAACACAGTAGAACAAGGACCTTTTATCAGTAGCTTTTTTTTTTTTAAATATGAAATGTGATGTAAAAATTTCTCTGAAGAAAACATTACTGATTAGTTTCAAAAGATTATATATATATATATATATATAAATAAATGGTTGACACCGTCCCTCACAACATCCTCCTGGGCAAGCTCGGGAAGTGTGGGATAGATGAGTGCACAGTGAGGTGGATTAGGAACTAGGTGGATGGCAGAGCTCAGAGGGTGGTGATCAGCGGTGCAGAGTCTAGTTGGAGCTAACGGGGTCCCCCAGGGGTCGGTCCTTGGTCCAGTCCTGTTCAATTTATTCATCAATGACCTGGATGAAGGCACAGAGTGCTCCCTCAGCAAGTTTGCTGATGATACCAAACTGGGAGGAGTTTCTGATACCCCAGAGGGCTGCGCTGCCATCCAGAGGGACCTGGACAGACTGGACAACTGGGCGGTGAAAAACCTCATGCAATTCAACAAGGCCAAGTGCAAGGTTCTGCGCCTGGGGAGGAATAACCCCAGACACCAGTACAGGCTGGGGACTGACCTTCTGGAGAGCAGATCTGCAGAGAAGGACCTGGGTGTCGTGGTGGACGACAAGTTGACCATGAGGCAGCAGTGTGACCTCGTGGCCAAGAGGGCCAATGGGATCCTGTGGTACATTAAGAAGAGCATCTCCAGCAGGTCGAGGGAGGGGATCCTGCCCCTCTGCTCAGCCCTGGTGAGGCCGCATCTGGAGTATTGTGTCCAGTTCTGGGCTCCGCAGTACAAGAGGGATGTGGAGCTGCTGGAGAGAGTCCAGTGCAGGGCTACAAGGATGATCAGGGGCCTGGAACATCTGCCCTATGAGGAGAGGCTGAGGGAGCTGGGCCTGTTCAGCCTGGAGAAGAGAAGGCTGAGAGGGGATCTGATCAGTGTCTAGAAGTACCTCAAGGGAGGCAGTGAGGAGGATGGTGCTGGTCTCTTTTCACTGGTGGCCACTGACAGAACTAGAGGTAATGGCCACAAACTGAAGCACCAAAAGTTCCACAGAAACTTAAGGAAAAATTTCTTGACAGTGAGGGTGACAGAGCACTGGAACAGGCTGCCCAGAGAGGTTGTGGAGTCTCCTTCTCTGGAGATCTTCAAAACCCGCTTGTACGCAGTCCTGTGTCATGTGCTCTAGTGTGCAGGGGGGTTGGACTAGATGACCTCTAGCTGTCCCTTCCAACCTTAAGCATTCTGTGATTCTATGATTCTATATCAAAAATAGTTACACTTAGTCTGCAGACTGAGACTTAAAATGTAGAAGCTACTGTATTACTCTGGAGTGGAGTGAATGTATATTCCTGGCTCTGCTGTCACTTGCTGTGTATCTTGAATGTGCCACAGTCAGGAAGTTTGTTCTGCAGGTTATTACCTTTGGAAGCAGGAAATCTGAAGCATCGTCTGGGAGGAGCTGGAACTGTGATCCTCCTTGGCAGTAAGCCCAGAGCCATGTATTGTACCTCTGTGGGCTCCTGCCCACTCCCACAGATGCCATAACAGTTTGTCAACACAGACAGGAAGGAAGAATGAGGCTCTAAAATTAGAGGCAATCTGAGAAGGAACATATAAGTAAATGCCATTCAGGCCATTACACACAGCTGGACACCAGTACTCAGTACTTCCGTGTAAAGTGAGTGCAAACATACTCAAGCTCCCTACTTAAACTTCCTCGCCCCTATTTACTTATACCCTAGCTACTTCATTAACTGTACCTACCATATAGTTAGCTTAAGAGGCAAAAGTATTATTTTTAGGAGGTCAAGAGGCTATCATTACTGTGTTGAGTTACTTCTCTGCATGGCCTACACATTTTGAGCAACTCGGGTGGTCCAAAGTGTAGAACAGTCAGGAATGCTGATGAGGGGACTTCTCAGGCAGATGGGGATCTCCAACAGACAAAGACGCAGCTCCCACTTCTAATTTCACACCAGTTCAAGCACCTATAAAAAGGGAAACAGATACCATTGATCTTTGGAAAAAAAATTGAAGCACGAGCAAAGGCATGTAAAATAAATACTTATTGTTACTTGCAACAATTTAAGTAACACTGATAGCTGATAAAGTGTGAGAAGGTAGAGATAAGTATACAGAAATAGAATAATCTGCTATTTTCCAGTATCAGCCTAAATTATTCAAAAAAAAAAAAATACAGCTCCATAGCAATTCTCTGATAGCCCACCCAGGCTGGAATTTCTTTATTAATTTCTCTGACTAGCATACATTGATGAACAAAAAGCAAAAAGCATTAAGTATATATTGACTTTTATACTTCTATTTATATGTTATCTATTTTTCTGCAGAAATGTTATTTATTTACTAATTCTATGTAGAAATACTTAAAGCATTATTTAAAAAATTAAAAAAAAACTTTCTCTCAAGCAATATCAGTTTTACTTTGTTGGAGTCTTTTAATGAATGGATATTGAAGAAAAGCAACCAAAAAGCGCATGTAACAGTAGTGTAGGCAGATATTTTAAACTGTTCCATCCAAATGCAGAATAGATGTATTATAATTTGCTGTGGCAACAATAAAACAAAAAAAAACCCTTCTTATAATTATATTTAGGATATTTATGGTATCTCAACAGAGAAATTCATCTTGACAGAGTCTGAGTATACACTGCAGAAGTCCCAATACATATCTTGATTCTTCAAAACATATGCAAAGTAAACATATGCAAAGACTTAAAAGACTAAAGCTACATACATTACACCTTCCAAAAGCTGCTGATTTCAGTAAATGAAGGCAGAGGTGAGGCAAGACTATTTTCTTAAGATACACATTGCCACAAGACTAAGCACTGCCTAGATAATAGAAGAGTACAGCACCAGTTTTCAGCCTCCCAAATTTGGAATCATTTAGTGAGTCTTCACTGCTGCAAGGTTTAGGCTGGAATCCATTTGATACAAGAGTATTCCCAGATAGAAATCTGGAATCAGGCATAGAATAGAGATACACCCTAACAGAGAGCAGGTGAAGTTACAGATACCAGCTGGCTCCACACGCCTTGCATTCCTTTCTTCACTCCACGTTTTTAAATTTGCTCTTTGACCCGTCTGAATTTCTTTCTCACATGACTACATAAACATTCAAATGACTTAGCCATGACTTGATTAAATAAGCAAAGATAATAAATGGCTTTTAATTTAAACAAAATAGAGAAAGCTTCCACAACACTTTTGTAGTTTTCCCATTAACGTGTGAAAGTGTGCCTTCTACTTTCCCCAGTGACAGTGCTAGAGAGGAAACTTGATTTGAATTACTGCTTTCATGAATGTTCAGACAGCCATTCAGACATTGTCCAAAGCTAATGCTGCACAGCAGATATTACAAAGACTGAAAGCCAAAACATTGAAACTTTTGCATTTCTAATGAGAAAACTGCACTTCTTATTGTCTTAGTTATGGTGTATAGATAGATTCACATAGCTCTGATAAATGTAATGAGAGATCTGTGTAACAGTCAAACACTGTGCAGGTGTACCTCATTAATGTCACATATGGAGAGATGGCTCCTTGGAGATTGCAGATTTATATAGATGAATGCTTTACATATTCATCATTGAAACAAGCTAGATGCCATGACTCTTGGCCAAAGCAAAGCCAAAGTTCATAGCTAGATTCTACAACATAAGTAGCAGTCAACTATCTTAAAATGCAAAGCAGAACTTTTGTTTTAAAATTATCATAAGACATTAATTCACAATGATTTTCTGTTCTGAAGCTTGAGTCAAAATATCCTTTTTTCAAATTTCTCACACAATAGGGTATTAGTATTGCTGCAAGAGTAAATGATGCAATGATTTTCCAAAAGAGGACACTCATCATGGTTCATTTGCAAAACCCTTTATCCACATCACACAGCAGCCACAGCTGCCCAGCTTACAACCCACTCCCTGCAGACACAAGGGCAATGGATCCTAATAGATGTGTACTTGCCTCCACTAGCTTTTTTTAAAGTGGTAGGTAAGCCCCATTGAAGTGAATGCTTCTGCAAGGAAAGACCTAAGTCGATAAGAACATTTGTGGGGTCTCAGCACACAACAGTAATCAGCGTATGCCCACTCATGCTCCACTGAAACAAGTGGGACACAGCAGAGAAGAAATGTGAGAAGGTTTCATGTGCCACAATGCTTAACGCAATACTGAGTGCTAAGAAGCCTGCAAAAAGGTGACATTAATCTGGAACTGCTGCTAATCAAATAATTACTTGACAGTGTAAGGGAGAGAATGGAAGACATCTAAGCACTTGCGTGCAGCTTTCCCCCTTTCCTATCACAGGATGCAACTTGTGACATAATCTAACCTTTATTATGGACTGAATTATTATGGCTTGCATTTTAATGCAAGCATCTGTAAGCACTCCTGTAAATATCTGAAATGCCACTGCACACGTTTCAAAGTCTGACCTCTGTGAGGAAGAAAAAGGGGACGTTAGGTTCCTAGTTTAGAACGTGTTTGCCTTATAAATACTTAATAAGGACTGCATTTACCTCATATTTGTTGTAGGCCTAAGCAATCATCATCGCTCAAACATTTATCAAAAGATATTACTATAAATACATAACGCAATTTTGTGCAACCCCTGTTCCTATTCCCCGCTGTTGTAGAAGTCAGATTAGAAACATAGGTCGATATGTGGGTGTTTCCACAACCGTGCTGTCAAAAACAGTGCATTTTTCACCCAAACACGTGTGTACCCAGCACAGCTATTAGAAGATACACAGCAATGGGAATCCTGTGTCTAGCTTCAGAGCCTGGGCTGTAGCAGTGAAATGTGGCTGGTAACATGCTACGAACCTGCCCACTAAAAGAACAGAGTCCAGCATTTTTCTGAAGTCTCTCCATGTATGTTACCAAAGCCAGATTCAGGACTAGGAAAAGCACCAGAGATGCATGTAATATTTTATATTGTGGTATGAATAAGTAATTCTTATGACAGTGTTTCCAATCTGTTAGCTATCCTACTTTGGAGCTATGACAGGTTTGAAGGAATGTGAGGCAAATGAACGATGAATATAACTCTCCAGGTCCACTTAATTCCTCAAGGCAAATGTTCTATTGGGATTATAAAACAGTAAATAGATCCGTGAAAATTACTGCAGTGGATGGGCCTGTTTAGCTCACAGTTCAACTTAGTAAAAGCACATAATTCCTGTTTGCGTTCCAATAAAATTAACTTTTCAAGTTCAGTGCCTTTTGGGTGAGATTCCTAGCAAGAAAAAAAAAAAGATCACAGAGCCACCTTAAAATTTGGGGTGCATTTGTTACAACTTTTCTCCTCTGCTTTCCCATGTTTGGGAGCTAAAGCAGAAACAGACTCTCTCTACAAGGGTGCTGGCAATAAGGCAGCCTGAGAAGCAAAGCTTCAATTATTTTCTATTCACACCAAGCCCAGCAAGAACTCAAGATACACATAAAACATCACCAATCCATATTACTTTAACCTGTTCTTAAAAATTTCAGGCAGGTTCTCCATTAAACTTCACGTTTACCTGTGTGAGGTAGATATTACCACTAAACATTTGTCTCATAACAACGCGACAACAGATTATTCCTACCTAAATGCAATGTTTTATATTCATCATCAGTTTAAATATTCCAAAATTTTGCTGCAATTGGTCAAGAAACTTTAAAATTCTAATATTATTAGCTAATTAGAATATGAAATTAAGTCCTGTGATTACCATCTCTATAAGAACTTAAATAAAATATTCTACTCCATCATTCACATTATTAATGAAAATTATGAATAATAATGGCAACAAGAGAGTCTCCATTGACATATTTTTCCATTCTTATTGGGAAGCTTTGATAATTACATTGAGTATGACTTTCCAGCAAATTATGTATTCATATGGTAGTAATTTAACCTACATCACCTTTTATTCATTTGCTTAGTAGAATGTTATCTGAGACACTCAAAAGCTTTAAGGCCTATGTGACGTGTGCTGCTTATAATCTACCCAAGGAACTCTGCCAGACAGAAAAAAATAGCCTCCTTTAATATGATTTATTCTTGAAAATTCCATGTTTATTCATTCTAGTCACTTAATTACCATTTAGGTAACTGCAAATATATTCATTGATTATTTGTTCTAGTATTTTTCTGAAATTTTAACTCAGGATGACTGATGTATAACTTCCTTTTAACAACTTCATTGTGAAGACGGACAAGTTTTCCTTCTAGGAATCTCGTCTTTTCTTCATCAGTTCTCAAAGACAGCTGCCAAAACCTGTAATATTCCACTAATTTTCTATTTCCAAAAACAAATCCACTCATTTTCTATTTGCAAAAGTAGATTTATATTCAGGAAGAAATTGTGAATAGCTAAGGCTATGTGAATAACGAAAATATGAGTCATCATTTTTTAGCATATAGAAGTGTATTTAACAGTGTATATTACAGGCTCCCTCAGCCCCTTTGAAAGGTTCACTATTATATTTCACAATACCTGCCAGGGTAGGATACTGAGTTTTATGATGAGATGTAGCATGTTCATTTTTAATCTTCAGTTATTCATGCATATAAATAGATTCTATACAGTAATGTTAGCCTCAACCGCATATATAGAATATATATGTATAGTATATAGTATATGTACACAGATACATAAAAAAAAGAATGGTTAACAAACTGAATATGCACTACCTCAGTATAGACGTGGTTATTAAACTTTGCAAGCCAGAGTGCAGCTATTATTAGCCAAGTAATGGAGACTTATGAGAAAATTGGTGAAAAAAATGTTCAGTTCCAGTCTCTCCACAACTCTGAAGTCTCACTCTATTGCTAAAGAACACTCCAAATTAAACTCAAAGTGGAGGGCTACAGACACTTCCCATAAAGGAGAATCCTTAGCCTTTTCACTGCAAGTGCCAGATTGCCTCCTCCCCTTCCATGACTTCTTGTATTTTCTATCAGACAAACAATTGGCCCATAACGTAATAAAATGGCTCTTTTGTCTCTCTGCTTTTGCTTGTAGATGTAGCTCTCAAATTTCAGTCATCTTAATTTCCTTTAAACAACCATGACCACAAAAGAATTGCCAAGATTCTATAAAAAAATGATCTGTCATAGCCTTTTATGGGAACACACCAACAAAAGAATGTGGCTTTTCTCTCAGTGCAATAATTTTGATCAAGATAGATAATAAATAGTTTTATAATTATAAAATGCTGTGCATTTCATAACCTACTTTTGGAATAAAGGGCAGGAATATGGAAAATGAAGCTGAGTCTACAGATGAACTTAATCATAAAAAATAAAAACCATAGTGTGGTAAGTCTTGTAAAACTGCACTTGATTTTAAATTTCCTAATTAATAAAACACCATTCCACCCAAAGTTTATTATACAGTATGTTAGAAATGACCAGACTAAGTTAGACAGAACCAGAATGACTCATCACACACTGCAAGAGCAGTGAGATCAACCTCTTTAGACATTCAGATAAACCGAGCGAGAATTCCGCACCCGTAATTTGTGCGAGGAATAACTCATTAAAAAAAAGAAAGAAAGAAAAAGTCGCTCCCTGAAATTACAAAAAGTACAATCAGTTTAAATAAAGCAGTAGAGGAGCAATTTCAAATCAATCTGAAGAGGACACTTCAGATGCTCTATGACCTCAGTCCATCACAAGAAGGTATCATTGATACATCCTAGTCTTTTGTGTGTCATGGTATCATGGGCCTGATACAACCCCAGCTGGCTCCCACACAAACCAACCTGCAGACCTGCTAGGAGAGGCTACGTGGAATTGTGTCAAAGAAAGGAAACATGCCAAAGCAAGCAGCACAGATCCAGAACCACTTCTGGAGATGGGTTTTTGCCTGGATAAAAAGCAGGAAAAAGTTTGTATTAAACAAAGGACAGGGCAGTAAAAAGTGGAGGTGAAAAGGCAAGAGAAGGTATGTGGATGACGTGGTCAAAGTTGAAGGGGTGGTTGAAAGTAGATCAGCAACTCAGCAAGGTCCTAACTGTCCACTTCACATTATCTGAAAAGGTTGTCAAGAGTAAACAGAAAAAAAAAAAAGACAGAAAGAAACCCAAAAAGTGCCAATTTGCAAGTGTTAACTCAACTAGCACTCTAGGACACTTCATCAAATAAATTACCAAAACTAAACATGAAACATGCTAGACCATGAAGCAGGAATAGAAGACTTGTAAAAAGTTAAAATCCACAAAAGTGAAGGCAGTAGGGAAATAATATGGTTACAACAAAAAACTTCAAAAAAAAAATAGGACTTGAAATTGAGATACGAAGCATCTTGCATGAGTGTGACTGAGTAATGTCTATGGATGTGAACAAAAGTAAGGAAACAGTAAAGCCATCCACAGGGTCATTTCAGTACATTTTGCAAATGACAGATGAACTGAAAGCTAAAGCAAAAACAAACTGAATTCAATGTCGCTGGCCAAATTTTAGCCCTGAAATAACCATTGAGAGCACCAAATACCAATTACCACTCAGCACAGCAACACAGATTTCATCAGCAGATAGAGAACTTCCATCACAAACCACTACAGAACATCTCAAATTGCTATTATATTTAAAGAAAAGAATTTCCATCATAACAGTGGAGCTTGCATAGTTAAACAAAGACTAGAACAAATGGTTAACCAAATTGTCTAATATTAAATAATATTTGATTTCACTTTTCATGTTTGACAGTGCAAATAAAACGTGAGGTAAGACACAACATATACAATCTATTCCCAGCAACAATAAATTTGGAAGCTCTAGACTCTGTCCGTGACATTTCTATAAATGCCAGCCCAATAGAATTGCAAAGCCCAACACAGTGTCTAATTATACAGAAAAAAAAAAAGATTTTTCCAGTCATAAGAAAAAAATAATCTAATGAAACCTCTAGTAAAGTCTAGCTCAAATATTTCATTAGAAAGTCAAGGTGAAACCCTGTCCCTTTCCCAACACAGGCAGTGGTGGAGAAACCTACAGAGTTTCCAGAAGGAAATCATTTAATAAATTGGCAAGATAGCATCTGCATTTACCAATTTTGGCAAGATTTGGCCACTAAAAATCCCTAACTTAAACACTGATCTGAACCTCTAACGTGTTATTTCCATTTTACCAGAGGAATCTGAAAGCTGGTAGTTAACCAGAAGTACAGACCAACAACTAAATGCCTGCAAATGATTATGTTTTAGATATACAAAGTATTACATGGATCAGACTTACAATGCCACAATTAATCAAAATTCAAAGTGCCTTATCTTTATAGTTATAAAAAAAAGAAAATGGAAACAGTGAGTATGTATTAAAACGTGGTCAATCAATATGATCTTTTCTTAAAACTCATTGAAAGAAATACTGTAAGTAAGCTAGACCTCTCTTTCCATTTTAAACCATAATAGTGGAGTCCTTTTATGCCCTAGCAAATCTCTAATATTACAGAAGGAATTCAGACTTTGAACAATCTAAAAAAGCATGAAACAATCATTGTTTGAACAATATTTGCTAGGATTACGTGCTATTTATAGTTCTTGCAACAGCATCACTTTCTGAGAATTTAACATATTAGTAAAGTGCCAAAG
Source organism: Tinamus guttatus (assembly GCF_000705375.1). Next base: position 78,531 of record NW_010579826.1, on the reverse strand, counting down.
TACGGCATAATATATCCTCAGTTATAAAAGAATAAGAGTCCATCTGGCAAACATGTAACAGACATTAAAGACTATTTATAAATTGAATTTTAATTTAAAGCGTTACTCAGATTTGATCCGTACATTTTTTTCAGTTTATTTAAATTGGGCCAAGTCAGCTTTATAGCCTATATGAAAAATACATAAGATTGCTTTCAGTTATTGCCCAGATACACCTCAAGCAATGAATATTGTATTTGGGATTCAATTTTCCAGTCTTAATAGGAGGCTCAGCTAAGCAAAAATAAATTCACACAGGCTCCATTTCTGCAAACCAATGGGCACTGCCAGGAAGAGGTACTAGGAACATCCATGTTGCTACAGCCTGGGAACTAGCAGCCCTCAGGATGTCTGTATTGAAGACATTTATCTTGGCTGATCTGGGACAAGACAAATGGTAGAGCCCTGCCTTCCTACAGCAGCAGCTGGACACCATCTGGGACACTTCAGGGCACCTAAAATAGCACTAGATACCTACAGTTGAATTGTACTTGTGGTTTCATTGCAGTCTGTTTTATTAAAGTATCAGAAAAAGAGTCTGATTGGAACACCTGCACAAGAATGTGGTTCAAGTTGCAGACATATTTTAGTAACTTATTGTTAGTTCAACCCATGTGCACACAAAGAAATCATAGTGAATAGATATTTTTATTTTCATATTTTTACTATTAATCTTATATATATCAATGCACCTGACTAATAGCATATCTGCATTAATGACACATACCATTGCTTAAGTAAAAATATTTTAGTTGGAGGAAGATAATGTTGAATAATTTTATCCAGATGTTGGTCAGAAGCTTCCAAAAGAAAATAGCTTACAAGTGCCAGATGCAGTGCCCCTTATTTATTATCACAGCTGGGAAGGAGGATGCTTTCACCCAGATATCCAGTGCAGGACCCCCTGGTGTGACTAGGGAGGTGTGGAAATATCAGCTCCTGTGACTGAGGGAGTAGATTGAGAGGGGATCTGAAGTACAGGTGATCTTGTGGCCAAGATAGTACTAAGCAAAGAATGAGTCCTGGGCAGAGAGTGACAGCAAAAGCAAACCATGGGGGAAAAACCTACCTCCACTTCCACTCACTCTGACCTCTGTTTGGACAACCCATTCTGTGAGCACCCCCTCTTCACCCTAAACACTTCGGGCTACCTTGAATATTCCGAGAAGTACATGTGTGTGTTATTTGATATAGTCATCACTGAAAAAGTCATCACAGGCATCCTAAGCCAAATACTCACCGTCAGGCTCCAAAGGAACACTTCGCCTCAAAATCACCTTTAAATATGAAATAGGGCAAGGAACTTGTCCCTTTTATAGTTTCACTGGAGGACTGGCTAACAAAAGCTAAGAAAGATGAAAGTATTTTCTCAAAGGCTTAGAAAGAAAACAATTTTCATGAATGCAAAGATGTGTATAATCCCAAATAATAGCCAATTAAAACTAGGCTCTGCCTTGCCTGCCCAAGTCTTTGGATTTCATATTTTAATTTAGTCATTTGATTTCCTTTTTCTTATAGACTTTTGTGTAACAGAGCAATATTTTTATTCCCTTCATAAGTTTAACTAGCTCGGCTTACATTGCAAATAATAATCTTTTTCTGATACCCTGCCAGAAATCCAAATAACTTTTTCAGTCTTTAAAGGAAAGGTCAGAGATACACTGCTCATCTTTACTGCATCATCACATCACAATATTATTAGCAAATTCAGTAATAAAATTAATTTAGAATTCACTTCTTCACTATCGTGTTCCTCCATGAGATACAAAGACAGTGATGGGATAAAACCAAGAAGGAACTCCAGTTAACAAATAAGTACTACAGTAACTGGAATCTTTGTGTAAGAAACCAGAGGATGCCCATTTTCTCATGCTGGGACATCCTCCTTGTCTGGGCTTCTCAGACCCAGCTTATTGCCATGCTCTTACTTTGTTATTTCCCTGCCTTCATCTCTTTCACTTGTGTTTACACTCTCAGCACAGCATTGACAGGCATTTCAGCTTTCAATGAGAGCTAGGATGATTAAAATGGCCACATAAATCAGCTCTTCCTTCCAGTCCCAATCCGAAAACTTATTTTCCTCTCATGTATCATCTTAGTATCTCCAGTAGAAACTATGACACAGATTAAAACATCAGGGAATGAAGGATCAGGATAGAAAGCTGTGTACAGCACCATAGAAAATCCCAAATCTTCAGCACATGTAATGAAATAACCCACTGTACTTTTTTTGATTGCCTCTGAAATTAGATCTCATGTGTTTATGCTTGCCAGGCAAACAATTATAATAATTAGCTGCTCATGAGTATTCTATGAAGAGGCATGACATTCTCTCCTACACAACTCAGTTTTTGAATATCTTTTCTAAATGGATTGAAGACAAAGCATTCTCACATCCATCCCTATAAGTAACCTCAAATAGTGCATTGACAACAAAATGGCAGGCCTGGGATACACATATGCACTGCATAAAAATCCTCCAAAATATTTTTTCTCTAGGATATATATTTTTAATTACCATAATAACAATAAGAAGTCTTTCCACCTTGGTTGCACACATGCAGCCCCACTAAAGTGTTAGAAAGGGAGAGCATTTGACACACTGCACTGAAAGGCACTATCAGCATGACTGCTGGAAGAGCATAGGGACCAGACTAAGGTGTTGTTGGGAAATGGGAAAGAGGAGATGATTTGAGCACTGGAATCAGCAGAAGGAGAGGCAGTGGCTGAGGTGATCCAGCTGCGCTGTTGCACTCAGAGCTGCAAATGGGCTTGAAAAACAACAGGTGCCCTGTGTCACATCCAGAGACACTCCAGACAGTCCAACAAGAGTGAGATTTAAGATGTATTATTAATGGAAAATATAAAGATGTAAGCCAACATGGCAGCTTCTAATGAAAACCCGATAAATGCAGTTTTTAGAATTATTCTCTTACCTCGTCATCATTGTACTTCAAAAAAATTGGAAGGATGCTAGTCTTCTACCTAATTAATTTCAAACAAAATAGTCTTTTTAACTGACTTTCCCCTTCGTATGCTATAAAGATGATGTAAACTGGTCTGTGTGTAGAGACCCATTTCTACTATACTTTCAGTTTTTAAAGTAATTTTGCCAATAATGCAATTCATAAAGGAAGCTTTTTCTTTTTCCCTATTATTGCTATTGAAATCGTTATAAACATGGTAGAGACCATGTCTTAGAATCTCTCAGACTGCCTCAGCCTCAAAGGGGATTGCTCATTTTTAGAGTGCTACTTGTTCAGAATCTCTTTTAAAATTAAATGTTAGTTTGTCTCTTAGTAATCTGCTTGAGGCACATTGCTGTGTTTTCAGAACAAACAAATATTGATATACAGGTAGAATTCATCTGTTACAAACGGTGCCAGGGGTCTGCTCATAGATCACTGCAATGCTTTAACAACAGTGTAGACATTTTATGACATTAATCTGTTAATCAGAACATCTTTTTTTTATTTTTGCTGACATCTGTTCTGGAGATGCAACAAGGCCACTCTTAGCTGAGGCATTAAGGCTGCCTGAAGTCATATTTTGGCCCTCCCTTCTCTAGCAGGTACCACAGTGTGGGGCTCCAGAGGGAGGGGTAATTCCACTCCCTTTGCAAGGGGGAAAACTTTAAAGGAATGTGTGACAGAGCAGAGCTGTGGATCCAGCGATTTTAACTTTTGAGCACAAAACTATCTAGTGATAAACTAGGTGTCTTTGAAGATGTGAATACGCAGTGTTAAGTTATATTTTGGGTTTGTTTTTTGTTTGTTTTCCACTGGCCTGTATTTGAGATTCTATATACTAAACACCAGAAGTTTCCCTTTATTTTTCAAAAAACAAAAATTCTATATTAATGTATATGTTGATAGAGCACAATTGCAAAAGTACAAAAAAACAGACTTTCTAGACTTACATATTTTGTCTCGAATCAGTTCACTGCAAAAATCACACTGGTGTTATCACCCATAGGATTTTATCTGAATCGAATAGTATTTGATTCAGAAAGCTGTTACTCTTTGCACTAGTATCAAGCCTTTGCAGCTATGTTAATTCAAGGACCTCAAATATGCAAGACAAGTTGCTTTTTTAAAAAAGCTTCCTTTTAACCTTTTCACTGGCATATCCTTTAGCTTTATACTCTTTCTCCAAATAATCTCAGTTTTTTCTTGACTCACATCCAAAATATTTCTTTTTGAACTCACTCAGCAACAAACACTCCCCTGCACAATTCTGTGTTATCTGCTTGCTTTTTCTTGTTTTTCTTGACTTTCAGCAATCAGCAGGCCTGGCCTGGGATCAAATAGTGTTAGAGCTGAGTACCCTCAAACACATGGAGTGATTGCTGACATCATGGGGTCAACTGCAGGATAGATTTTCTTGCAGCCTTAGTATAGGGTATCAAACATTGTTAACTGTTAACATCCTGACAAGTTACATTCATTTTTGTCCTAGTAAATTTTCTCATAGGACCCTGAAATAAGTTTGATGGCATGAAATTGATAGAGCAAAAACACAGTCAAACAGAAGTCACATTGTTGGCGATACATCAGACCAAACTGTGACCATATTTCATGCTACGCACAACACAGGGTCTTCGCCCTCTTTTCCTCCGCATGAACCAGCACCTGGACAGCTGCAGCATTTAACATATAAATCTGTTGCTCACATCTCTTAAGACTATCTTGTCCCAGTCAAATTTTAAATATTCAAGAACCATGATCACTGATAATTAGGAACAATTTGTATCTTAGAGTTATTTGAAGTCTTATTAGTCCACAGTCAGTTCAGGAATGTCCAGAAAACTATCCAAGCAAAATAGTCTGAGAGCCTGAACTTTACAAGGTAGTGTTTTTCTCTTTCATTTATCAGGATACTAGGCTTATTTATATAATGTAAATGCAGGCATGATCAGCATTTCTATTTGCCTAAAAAATTAAGATCCGATATCTCAGCAGAGCCAAAAGACGTCCCATAAATTTTCAAGAAAAGTCATGGCCATTATATTTCTCTAACAATACAGTTATGCAAAGGTCTTTATGTACACAATATCCAAACATCTTGGAGGTGCTTTTATTACAGTGTTATCACATAAGCAGTCTGGCAAACTGAGAACTAAGAACTTGCTCTCTACAAGATACAACACTGGGGAAATTTACTGTAAAAATAAAGCATGTGCATAAAGGTATCTGAGCAAGGAAGAATATAAAGAGCCTTAATACATATGCACACTATGTGTATCACAGAGCATACGATTATTATTGTTTTGTGTAATAGCACCTAATTAACTGCCATAAGAAGTAGGGAGCTGAATTGCCACATGTTACCCAGATACAGCAGGTCCTTTTGAATCAGATTGAAAGTTAAAGGCAAAATGTCATGAGCAATAATAGCAGGTGAAAGAACATGGCAAAGAGACTAGAAAGAAATACAGAAGCCACACTGCTGTTGGTTATTTAGTTACAGACATCCTTCCAGATGAGGTAGAAGTATAGGGAAATATGATTCATTTTGTTTGTAAATCTACATGTTAGCAAAACAAACTGAATTCTTCATCTTTTGAAACCAAAGAGAAATCGGGATGGAATAAGAAAGTGCAAATTCCTTTAGATAATGTTCAAGCAAATAAAGCTGAGATTTTTATTTTACTGATCATTTAAAGCGAGGAAAAAAGAGAAAAAAAAAAAAAGGACAACCTGTACCAGTGAATTACTACTGGGAAGAATACAGACTGAAACATCAAACATGACCTGTTACAGCCTGTCAATAAAGAGTGATCTTAAAGTGCAAAAGAAAAGGAAATTCCAATAAAAGACAGAATGAGAAATGGGAAGAGCAAATAACGAGTGCTAGAGCAACAACGGCAAACACACACTGGTACCAGTAGTGAAATCCACAAAGGGAAGAGACTGTTAAAGGGGAAAACCATTAAAAATTCTGCAATGTATGTGAAGAAAGAAATAGAAATAAAAGCAGGCCTGGAAGAATGGTCAGAGGAGAAAGGAGGAAGAGAGTTGATTTTTTGCAGAAAGAATTATGTCCAGTTTGGAGGGATAAAGAATAATCTATAATAGAAAGCTATAAAGTTATGAGTTATGGCCTGGAATTTCATTTGAAGAGTTGTGACTTGAGTTTCACTGTTAATAAATTAAGATAACAGACCCACCCACTATTCTGCTAGAATAATAGCCCCCTGGTTTATACTCAACTGTTTATTCTATATTTAATACTCCCTGTAGGTGCTGGAACCCTGGGGACTGCAGGTTGTCAGCACAACAATCTGACAGTTTGCATTAATGACTCAATAAATATGTCTTCTTTGTTCTGTATAAAAGCCCAGAATGTCTTTGATTTTTCTTATTCATTAAAAATACACAGTCTTTCAAAGCATTCCCTGTCAAACAGTGATAATGGAGATTTCATTGGCCATTGCTTTGCACATGCTGATCTATCTTCTAAACAAAAGTGTCAGAATGTTTACACAGGAGGAATCTGGCCAGCTGGATGGCTTTACTGAAAACTAAAATATAAAATGAAAGCATTTATAACATTTGTATTGAATGTAAAAATCTGCCGAAGGTAATGACTGAATGGATAATTTAAAACTAAAGCACAACGAGTCAGAGAAATACAATTACAAGTTAGCACTGGAAATTCTTGTTCTGGTTCCCTGGAGAGCATAGTTGGATTTTGGCACCCTAGTTTTTAATATGAAACAATTATAGTCATCTCCAAATAATAAAAATCCATAAAATGCTCTGGCATTCTGTTTCATTTTTCCAACATTTTCATTTTCAACATTAGATAATGTTGAAAAAATACAGGACCCCATTGTATGCTGACAGCTCTCCACATCTGATAAGAGCCCTGGGGAAATACAAATGCTTATGCAATCAGACGTTGTATGTTTGCCTCATACATCCCCATTCTATTTAGTACAGCATTACGAACATGAATACATGACCTTAAAAAAAAAATGAGAACTATATTTGTCCCTTGTCTATAGGAACGGAATTTCTTTTTGCGTGTTGACACAACTCAGAGCACAGCAAACACAAGGTGTGATGCATCTCAAACTTAAATCTGGCCCATAATGAATCATCTAAACTGACCTTTGGACACCTGCTGCTGATTGGACTGTAATATCACCCACAAACCAGTAATCTTTTCTTTGCATTCTGAAGAAAACTCTCAAGAGGCATCCATAAGAATAAGCACTGTTAAGGCAATAGGCCTGAAGATGCTCTGCAGGATGCAGATCTCCTGGAAATTTCTTGACAAGACATGTCTTAAAATGAAAATGTTGCATAAATGTTTCAAATATTTGAATCCTTCCTGGAGACTGGAAGAGAGCTCTCACTCTGCCAGTACCGAAAAAGGCAAGCAGCGTGACTCAAGAAATTATAAACATAAGCAGAAGGCTTATTTTAGATTCAAATAATAAAATAAAAAAAAAATCAAATTTTAAGCAGTAGTATAATAAAGAAAAAAATCCTTCTTTGATTTAGCTTTGCACTAAATTATAAATTGAATGGCAGTATGTTTAGAGTTAATAAAACTGAAAGTACATCCCATTAAAATATTACTAAAGCTTATGTTAAATAACTAAAAACTGGTTTAAATATAAATCTCAAGTAGTCACCCATAAAAATTGTCATTCAGCAAGGCCACTTGTGGGAAGTTTTATCAACAATCTGGAAGTAAATATAAAATCACAGTTGATGACTTTTGTGGTATACCTGCATGTGGAAGACACATGCTCAGTTACAGGCACTAACTTGGAGAAAAATGGGAAAGCATGTAGAGAACAACAGGAATGGAACATTCAGAAAGCACATCATATCAGCAAAAGGGGAGGGAAGAGGCTTTCTCCAGCCTAACAAAGAAAAAAGTGACACTAGGACACATTTTTCAATCTGTAAATATCATTATAAAAGGAGACTATTCAGTTCTCTCCAGAGAGACAGTGGGGAGAAGGACAGGAAAATTTTATTTGCCAAATAGAATTGAAAAGTAAATAAAAAACAAGCTGGATATGAGGAAATCTTCCCAGAACTGCCATGATAGGGAAATTTGGGAGCAGCCCACTAAGATATACTGTGTTTAGTTTATTAAGATGTGGTTAGACCAGCTGCTCCCTGATTAGGAGCCATAACCTCAGTGGAGTCAGAGCTGGGTCATAAGCAAGGAACTGAGGGACACTCAGCTGCAGGGGCAGAAGGCAAGGTAGAAGTCACACTCACAAGTGGGCTGGAAGTACAGACATCTGGGAACTGCTGAATGAGACAAACATTTGCTTTTCACAGTGTTTATCTGATTGCCTGAGTACACTCCACCCTCTGGTATCGAGTAGGGTTTTAGTTTTATTCAGTATCTCCAAACAGATACTCCACGAACAGATGAGGCTCCTGCTTGCCCTATGTGTTTAAGATTTTAAAAGTTCACATGCATCAGTTATCCTAGATCAGATAAAGCAGCACTCTGACCTTTTAGTCATGGTAGATTATAATTTTACAAAATGATGCAAAAATCAAACTCCATCTAAATTGGCACAAAAATTAGGAGAAATGAGGGAGCCAAATAAGCGCTTCATTAGCAGAGGGTTCAATCACCATTGTCATTCAGCAAGGCCACTTGTGGGAAGTTTTATCAGCAATCTGGAATAAATAGAAAATTACAGTTGATGACTTTTGTGGTATACCTGCATATGTGTGTGTGTGTGTGTGTGTATATATATATATACACACACACACACACACACACTCAGAAGAGGAAAGGAACTGTAAGTGTTTTCTACAGTGGAGAGTTTCTCGATAAAACACAGAACAGGCAAGTATTGAACCGAAATGTAAGTCTGAGTCTCTTCTGCAAAGACACGCTCAATTCTGAGATCTTCCTGAGAAACTCTGCACATAGAATATGCAGATGGTTTGAGGCTGTGAAGCACATCTGAGACATTAGGAATGTGCCCTAAGTTATCACTACTGTAAATCCCATCATTTCTAGGGAAGGAATTACCTGGGGCTGTTTTCAATGGTATCTGCAGTTTCAGTAGCATTTGCTCCATTCAGACCTACACTGGACAACACATTCGCATACTGAGCACAAAGCTCTAGCTGGAGATTTTTTACTATTATTTAGGATAGTAACATAATTGCTTTCATATAAGGAAATATTTCAAGTTTAGCTGAACTAGAAACTGTCATTAGGTATAAGAATTTGTGAAATTAAAAATCATATATTACAATAGAAGAAATATATTAGAACATATCTTTAAAAGACAATGTATTTTCAATATGCACAATATGAAGTTTTTCTTGTTTTTCTTTAGCCCTTTGCATAAGGGTATTGTCTGCATTCCCCAGCTCTTGATCAATAACATTCTTCTCTGACTGTTGGCCATGGTGGTGGAAGCGCTCAAACTAGGATTCCCTCCAGAGATATAATTCCTTAACCTTTGCAGAATTCCTTACTCAGTTAGAGAGCAATTCTACACATAAGATGCCTCTGCTGCCTAACAGCATGATAAAAGAGATCAGGGCAAAACTACATCTCAAAAGGATCCTTAAATTAACTTGTCAGCATTTTTATGTTCTCTTTTGAGGCAAAAGAACATCCTGAACTTGCCCTCTTGCTCCATTCCTAAATAGTTAGAATAAAAATCGGATAAATTCTTCTGTAACTCCTATCTCTTGCTCAGATGCTGACCTACTCTTTAAAACCTTGTACACATTCCATGGTGATACTTAATTTTAGAACTGAGGCAATCTAAACTACAAGGTTTTATTTTTCTTCATATACAACAGACCTTAAAACTACAAATCCATTTCTCTGAGTTTAAGAACACTTTTTTAAACACATTGAATGTCTGGATAAACAGCAGCTGGTCAATTATTCCTCTCCCTTCTGAGAATTCATATTTAATAGGATAAAAGAGAACAGGATATTTTCATAAAGCAATACCCCAAAGTATGCAACAGCACTGCTGTGTTACTGGTCAATGCAACAGAAGGTGCCAGAGCCAGTGAGATCAGTGAGCTTTAAAATGTTTGCATATTAAATGACTTATTTTTATTTTAGAAGTATTTATAAAAAGAATGTCCACATGTAACAGAAGCAGAAACATTCTAAATGTTAAAAGCAATACTGCAGAAAAAAAGTAGGTATACTTCATAGTTTACTGTAAGATGGAAAGTAGTATATAATATAAACAGTATGATGGGGCCATTCCTTTCCAGAATTCTCCAGTAAATTCACGGCATGACTTCATCAGTTACCAATCAGAAAATATAACCCTAAGCTATAGTATGACTTTTATGCATATTTTCTCATTGCTTTATTATAACCATGAGGACCTGTTATGCATCTTGACATAACTGGACATTGATAAAAATACAGCTGCTTTATAGATGTTTCTGGAATGCATTGTTTTGGCACACTGCTTTGTACCCAAGACATGCAACCTGCTGTAATGCAGTTCATTTTAATTCATTTGAATCACTTGTGCTCAAGAAAGCTCCAAGGAAACCTAAGTTGAAGTGATTTGTGCAAGAGGTACCATATACTGCAAACAGTCAAGTTCATCACTTATGTTCCAAATTAACGGATAAATATTTTTCTTTTTTACCGCGGGGATCATGCCAGTGTCCAACATAGTGCAGAGTATTCGTATCACCTCCTGCTTGGCAATGCACTCATGTGGTTTCTCTTCCTAGAAGCCTCCCTGGGGAAGCCTGGTTTTCTTCCTCCAGAAACAACTGAATATTATCAAGTGATCAGGTGATTTGTGGACAATAAAGATGTACAAATAATTAGCAGATTCCAGCATTAAAGGGCTCTGTCTTTAGATTCTCCTGGGAAAGAAATAAGGTTTACCTTAATCATCTAAAAACGTTAACTACAATAGCAAGAGCCAGTGCAAAATACCTGATTGTTTTGGCTGGGTTCTGAGTGTGCAGCTGAGTCATTTACCTGGCTACCAATATTTCTTTCGTGTCTTATCCATTGTATTTAAACAAGCAAACATAGGATAGACATAAAAGATCAGTAAATAATGACAGTCTTCCACCTACACAAAGATTCACCCTTAAACTGATAAAAATGATACTAAAAAAACATAAGATTTTTCATAGGTATCTGCCCTGTGTGAGGTTTCATGCACATTAGATAACAAAAAGGGGAGGTCAGCATCAGAGATCAGAAACACAGTGTTATTACTGATACCTCTACTCCCCAAAGCTAAAAATGCTAGTACTGTTACTGTAAGCCATAGCTATAATCATCTTTAGTTGCGTTGTTTAACAGTTAGATTCACAGTTTTGTGTTTTTAATGTTATTCTGGTCCTTATCTTTAAGGCTTATTTTGATGAAAGGACTAAAGGAAATATCCTGTTAATACATTCATGTTACCTTGTGAAGCCTGTTCCATCTAAACACCGATTGCTGGATGGCTGACTGAACACTACTGTCCTTTTATCTATAATCATCTGGGATATAGAAGCCAAGAGAGTACTTTATAATTTCAATTTGCTTTATACAATGATATTACATGCAGGTAAAATTACAAAAAAAGTCAGAACTTTGGCTCCTAGGTGCACACCTCTGCAGACTTGCCAAATAGGAAGGAATGGCAGAAGCAGGAGGCCTTTCTTTGCACCACTCTCTTGCACTGGTCTGATGCTGTGGCAACATTTGCACTTTGAAAAAGCTCTCTGCAGTCCACCACATATGTAAATCCCAGGCATCTTAAGTAGACAGGGATAACGGGCATCCTTTCCCCTGCAAGGAAGACATTCCTCTCATCCCCTACACACAGTTCTGCCTCAGGAACTCTTTGCATCCTTGGAATCCTTACTGCACTTTCAGGGAAAGGGATTACAGGGCACACAACTGTCCCAAGAGCCTAATTTTTTGAAGGGAAATCAAAAATCTTCTTTCAAGTTATAATCCCAGCACTGAAAAATGACTTCCAAACTGCTCTTAAAAATCCCTCCTCAGCACATTCTGACTCTGTCTTTAGTTCTCTTCTCCGTTTATGATGAACACCTGCAGTTTAGAACAGAAGCTAGCAAAACTACAAGTATTTTTTTAGCTTTCAAACAGAATTTTACAACATACAAAAATGAGAAAGTAATCTGTCAGAACAGAGACTATCTGGAGTATATAATCCCATCAGGTTCCCAGTCCCAAGTTAGATAATTCCACTTTCAGAAATGACTGCATTTAATACTCTTTTGCTTGTGGTCTCAAAAAAAATTCTCTTGCCACTATAATTACATTGATTTGTACTATGTGCATTGCATGTGTTTGCTGACTGAAACAGTTGTTCTTGCCAATTAAATGCCATTTTTTCCCCTCAGTCAGCACATGGCTTCCACAGCTTTTTCCATCATGTTAATAATCTTTTATTTGCTAATCACATTGAGAAGGCTGCTGCTCAAGGAGAGCACTGTGGAGTTAACAGATGTATGTGCACAGAACTTTTAATGCCCTCTAGTGTTTCTCGCTTGCAAATTAGAATTTATAGTCAATGAAAAATTGTCAGCATGGCTAGTTACCTGGACTTCTAAGTTCCTCTGCGGATACTGGGCAGTAAATACTGCCATACGATGAAGCACAAAAGATTAAATAAAATTGTACTCAAGTGAGACAGGCTGCAGAAGGTTTTCAGTGCTTAACATTGAAATAGTAAGTAGGCAGCCTCTCAATCTCCCTTTCAAAATGTTAGGTCACCTTGCTGGTAAAGCCACATGGTGAGCACATTGATATGGTGCATATGTGCTTGCACCTACAAACCCCTGGTGAAGAGAAGCAGTGACACTGCCTACCACTAAGGAGAGAGGCTCCCACAGTTCTGGGCACAGGAGGAGATGGCTGTGACCTGGCAGTGCCACCTTCTCCTTTCAGCTGTAGGATCCTCAGCACTAGATCAAGCTGCCCAAGGGCATCTTCTGCAGGAGATGAATAAGCGAGGAAGACACCATGTCAAATCTGAGTGCCTTGATAAGATGGATGGCAAATAGACGAGATTTCAGAGATCTAAAGGAACTAAAGTTATATCATACTCTGATTAGGACTGCATCATCTTAGTATGAGAGTGAGAAAGGGCCTTGGATCCCCCCCCAAAAATCTTGATACTTTTCCTAATTTTCAATTTTATGGCAAAAGTTTTGTCACTGCTATATAACAAATTTGAACAAGCTTAAATTAACTTTTACAGCATGTGGTTTAAGGTCTGATCCAAAAAACACTGAATGGAGGAAGTTCTCTTCCAGTCTTGGATAAAGGCCTTCATGAATTAAACATTAAGACTGGTAATATAATCATTACATGGCCTCTACACAAAGTTTCTATCCATCACAGATGTGTACATGGACAACTGACAGATGACTTAGAAAAGCTGTCAGAGCAGAGGTAAAAGAGTAGAAGATGCAGTTTTGCATCAGGGGTCATTTGAAATACTGAGATAAACACCTTAGCTGGCTATTTCTTCTCAAATCATCAGCACTGTATTATTTAATAACATTATCACTTACATGGTTCCATTTACTTTTCACACTTTAACTCTTTCAGAAACACTCAGAAAAATTCTTGTTCTTCCAGACTGTTATTATTAGCTGCCTGGTTGCACAGATACTTCACTGAAGTGGTTTAAGTGCTATATATTTTATCATACCATTCCCTTTATGCCCCAGGTGGTAGAAGACAGTGTGCTTTATAAGAAATAAGGCAATAGAGGCCTCATAGGTAGAAAGAGCTGGAGAGATTGTCATTAAATGTTGGAAGGTGGAGTGCAAAGTTGTAGGGAGAGTGGGATTCCAGAAAACCAGAATTTCAGAATTCAATGGACTCTCAGTAAAAGTTTTCATGTTACAATAACAAATATAAACATGCTCCTTTAGTGAATTCCTGAAGATTGTCCTGTATATACTCCTGAGACAAGATTAATTTGTTCACAAAATACGTACTATGAAATCATGAAACAGCTAGTGACATTTGCTTAGACAAATACGAACACCGTTTGCAACCAAGGTGACAATTATTAAGTTTCATTTGTGCAACACTTTTCTGCAACCTTACGTTGCAGTAAAAACAACAGAATGTCTCAACCCCGCAAAACATGGTTCTCATGAACAACAACAGGAGGTTTGCAACTCCATTTGATAAAGTCATTACACTAAATCTAATAAAGTTACCTCACATTATTCAACCCCTCAAAGAAAATATACTGAAATTAAAAAAATAATAATAATAATTCAAGGAGGAAACTGAGCCTCTACAATTGCCCTCATTCATACACAACCTACTAATATATCAATGAATGGACTGCTTAAATATCAGGAATAAAGCTAGTTGCATAACTATATATACACAATTATATATCTATGCAAGCTATCTATTATTTTTATGATCATCCATTAATACTGCTTTGATGACATGAACAGCAAGCAGCTTGTTCTAGCAACATGGGTACACACTGAGCACGAGTTTAGAGACCAACAGAGAATGAAGCTGAGCCTGGACACCTTCACGGGATGAAGCCTTGCCAAGGAGGGGAGCTCTGTGCTTCGTGGGGCACAGCCACAGTTACCATGACCCAGCCAAACCGTTACTGCCAGTCAGGACACAGCACTGGAGGAGCCCGCTGCTGTGCTCCCTCTGCAAAGGCAGAGAGCAAGTCCGCTCCTCTCCGGCTACATTGCGTTTTGTTATTGGCCCCAAGAAGAGAAAAGGATACAGCTGCACAAGCAGGAGGAATTCCAACAGAGAAGGGAAAAGCAGAAAAAGAATGGGAAGGGAGAACAAAAAGGTTAGAGTTTAGAGTCAGCTAATCCATGATGTTCCCCATAATCTCATCACTCCATTCCATACAGAAGTAGCTCAGAAAGAAATCATGGGATCAAGCACAGTAGCAGAGCCTCAAAAGCACCACCAATTGCACCATGAATATCATAAGCTTCTTTACTATAGGGATGTTACAGGCTTACGTTGTGGCTTCCTTCAAGCACTAGTGCCAGGTATGGCTGCAGTCTACAGCTGCATTTTAACTCACACTGCTTCCTGATCTAATCATCCATTTGAAGGCCAAGAAAAAGAACACTGAATCCTAGAGGTACACTGGAAACTCTTCCTACCCAATATAGAAAAAAATCTGCAGCAACAAGTTTTTTATGTAGGAAAAGCAATGAATTCTCCTTTACTCCAATACTAAACTATTACCATTCAACTTTTTCTCCAGTATATTCTTCTCCTGTCCCCAGGACAAGTTATTGCACCTGAGATCTAGCCCATAACACCAATCAGTAGACACATGACAGCAGACTCTTGCCTTCAAGATCTTGTTAGAAAACAAAACAAAAAACCCACAACCATACCATATACCCTATGCAGCTGAAAGGTTGCATTACAGCAGCATACCTGTATTAATCACTTTTCACATTTAGAACTGAACTATTGTCTCACACAGCACAACTTATCTCTGCTCAAGCATTGAACTTCACAATAAAAAGATCTGCAGAGAACTTGCTCTTGCTGATATCAGGAAAACATACTTGCACTCCTAAGTGGCCATATATAGGGCACTTAGGGCCCCTGACTAATAGGGCTTAATTGCCCTGATTAACCTCACCTGGGGTCTCCACTCCCACTCATGCCCAGGGGGTCTATTTAAGCTCAGCTGGGTTGCAGGTAAGCCTTGTTTCTGTGCCTGCCTATGTGCCCTGGATATGGGTCCTAACTTCCCTAGGTTGAGCTGTTGGGTTGCTATTACTTTTTTCTCTATCATTGTGAATCTGTACAGCAATCACTGCATCTGATGCTGACTTCAGAACTAACTTCCTGACTTGAATTTTGAACCTGCCTCATCCCAGTAAGTTTTTTAACAAGCTGGACTTCTGGTTGAAACTGGTCACTGTCTCAAGCTTTGCTTCCCTTGCACTGCTTAACATGTTGGGATGGACCCTGGTTGGCGAGGTGCCTTTCCTGCAGCCTTTGAGACCTTCCATGGTTCCTGGTGTCACACTCTTAGCTATGCCCTGATGGATGTGCCCTTGCTATCTGTTTATATTCAAATTCCTGAATATAAAGGTGCTTAATTCTATCCTTCTAATCTGAAGGGAGGGGGTGAACACTTTTAATTATTGTAAGCACTTTAAACATCACAATATAATCTTGTGACAAAGTTGCAAGCAGCCCCCTTAAGAATTAGGGACAGGTGACCTAGTCATTGCTACACTTAATATTAAGATGTATTTTATATAACTGTCTTGGGTGGGGCTATGAGATTGGTAAATAAGCTATTTTAAATAAGTAATAAAACTGCAACTCAGTGGTGTGGTGGGGACAAAGTGACTACAATGTTCCTAACAAATCCTGAGGAGGAAGGAATGGTGAGCTGTAATGCAGAATGCACAGCATCATGCAAAACCCTCTTTGCTCTTTCATGACTTTCATGGTAAATAAAGGTCAATAGCACTTAAGTCTCCCCAATACCTAAAGCTTTAAAGCAGTTGATAGTTCACCAACTTCAGTGGGAGTTACACTAGGTTTACTTTTGTTCCAAGTGACTTTCATTAGCTGTTTAAGGGCAGAGTAGGCTAGAACAGATGCAGCTAAGTTTTGTGGGAGAGGGTTTGCTTTCAGTTTTAATGATGAAATGTTGATTTCTTTTTATTTCTACAACTTTTAGAACTGGGAAGCCTTAAGAGCAAAAGGCCAGCTAGGGATTAAAACCTAACCTGCAATGGTAGCTGGAAGATGTAGCTGGGATTAAGAATGCCAGCTGGGATTTTGCATGCAAGGGTTTTTAAATATTTTTCAGGGGCAACTGAGAGCTATGTAGAAAATTGTGCAGGAAGTAGAAGACTTAAGCTAGTCATCTTGTCCAGATCTTCTCTTGCAAAAATAAATATATCGGGTTCCTCATCTTCAGTCTTAGGCACGTTCCTACCTAGGCACTTAATCTCCTTTTTCTAAAATTTTTTTGACAGCTTCTAAGCATCTAAATCTTTCAGGATGTAAGTCTTAATTTTGGTTATTCTTTTTTCAGCATGATAAGCCCTCATGTTAGCGGTGAAGATAATCTTTACCTGTATTTCTCCATCTTCTCCAACAGAACACCAGTTTGATACAAAATCAGGGAAGTCCACAATAGTGTTTGATAACTTATTACATGTCTGGAGCTCCTTAGCTACATGAGTAACTCCTAGAAAAAGTCCCTAATAACTAGCAACTAACAATGTCTATGAGAAAGAAAAGCCAAGAAGGACTAATAACTGAGATAATAATGATGCTGTGTCCCTAATAATGTCTAAATTGTGATGGTGCAATGCAATAGCTTCTCTGTAGAATGATATCATAAATGTGATCAGAATTAGTCATAAAAAACTCTGCTCAGCGGCAGGTGGTGCTATTTTGCTTTATTAGAGACCTGTGAGCTACTAGAATATCTGTATCTCAAAAGAATAATCTTTTTTAAAACTACAGAAAAGTATTTTTTCAAGTTAACAGCCAACTGTGTGACTCTTCTATCTTATGTATTCAGCTCACTAAGAACAAAGGTTTTTTCAACATATCTAATTAGATAATTTTAGATTAACTCATGATTAAACTAGTTAGATGAAAGGCTTGATCCATAAATATGCTACTTATGCTTCTTTGACAGTCTCATTAAGAAAATCTGGCTTAATATAAAAGTGCATATTGTCAGATGACATGTACAAAATACATGTGTATCTTGGTAAATCTGAGTTACAGACATGGTATCTAAAGCCTGTTGCAGAATTTTCATTTTCTGTTGCTTGGAGATGTATTAGATTGATACACAGCCAATGCTCTCATCTAAATACATAACAATGTTCTCTGCCACAGGTCCCTGTCAATGAGTATTAGCTAACACTGCCAGCTCCAAACAATAATTTGTGTAAATCTCATCATGAACAAACAAACATCTCATTGAGATGTGCAAGGAAGAAATGAATGCTTTTGCTTTTTTTATATCTGTAAACCTGATTTTTTTTACATTTAATTCTTTGGAAATTGCAAGGAATAGGTTCTAGAATACTCTTTCAATTTCTGACTGTAGAAGCTGATCTTGAAAGAAATGCTCAATTTCTATAAAAAAAAAAATAAATAACATGACAAAATCAAGAAAATATTTTCAAAAAGGATGCTGGCCTTGAGTAGGTAGGCCTGCTTGATGAAGATGGGAATGAGCTCCTGAACACCCAAATACTTTGCTTAAGAAGATCAAAAGAGTTCAGAAGGTGAGGATAAAAGGCAGGGAAAGCTTTAAAAATCTTTCTTTCACAGGCTTCTCCTTTCCTAAATTAAGTATGGGGTCAAAGTTCAAGGACTCTTTTTACTTACTGTTTTCCAGAGATTCTTATACCTTTCCCAGATGTTCCCATAAAATATGAGTTGCCTCTTTTCACAGTTCTCTTTTTTTTTTTTTTTTTTTTTTACAAGCCCAGATGGTCTCAAACCATATTTATTGATAAACATAGGCAAATTTTATCACTGTCACCTTAATCTTATGGCTTTATCCATCTTTGCAATATATCAATAATACATTCATTTTTAAGATATCCTTTCCAATTAGGCTTAAGCTGTTCATGAGAGCAAAAGTGTGTTCCCCAATTCCCATTACTCTAGAAATTATTTTACTGACCATGAAGTAGCTGCAAGTCTTAACACACTATTCTGGTTATCCTGCAAACTGAAAAGTCTTCTTGTAGTAGAGACAATATGTGAAGGGAGTGATCTCATCCTGTCTCCATTTATCTCTTTCATTATTGATTTATGGTCCATTTGTGGAATTAAAGTCTTATTTTCAAGTGTTCTTGTAGTGCTCACTCTGTCACTTTGTCAAAAACTTTGTTTGTGGCTGATTTTGAAGAGATCCCGAAACTACAGAGCTCAGGAATTCTGATAAACTAGATCTTCCCTTTTGTTGCTAGAAGGTTCAGAACTAAAGGAAGACCTGGCACCTGCACAGGGTCTTGCAGTGCTGCTATACTGAGAACAACAAACCACTCCACATAGCAGAGCTGCTCTGCTCTTTGCAGTGCTGATATGATACAAATGAGTTAACAGAACAACAGCTGAGGAAACCCAGCTTGGTCTATACAGACCAAGAAAAGAAGAGGTAATTCTTTAGATCATTATATCCAAGTATTTGATAGACCTGGCTTTAAAATAAAAAGCAAACGTAGGGGGAGAGGTCTACATTTGGTGTTCTAACAAGTGAAAGGTTATGTTGCTATTGGTTGCTATTGTCTTTTAACACTGATAGGCAATTGTAGAATGGAGGCAGAGTCTGGAAAGGCTCAGTCTTTTTTTTTTTTTTTTGTCAAAATTTTCTTTCTTACCTCAGTGCTTCAAATAGAGCAATAGACAAACAGTAGCAGCCCATCTCATTAATGAATATTAACTAATATTCTGTCTTAAAAGTTAATGGAAGAAAAATTTTCAGCTACCCCCAAAGTGCTCACTACTGGTCAGCGATATCAATGGTAACTAAGGTGCATGAGGTAGTGATAGCTGGATATTCACTCTTTTCAGATAGGATGACAGTAGCCAAAGAGCAGGTTCGCCTTTCTTCCTGTGGCATGCTAAAACTTACTAGGCAAGTCAAGGAAGCCAAAGATCCTCAAATTCAGCATAAGTAACTTTAATGCCCCTTTTATCCCTTTCAAAAAGGGATGATGATGCAGAAACTTCTGAGACTGCTAAAATAGGAAATAGTATCCTAATCAAGATCTCAACAGCTCCTTCAGTAAAAGAAAGTGTATTACAGTCTCAGAGTTCTTCCTCATAAGCCTATAATCTTAATGCTTGGCCACTTCTACATTAGAAGCACCAGAAGTGCTATTAAAGCAGAAGGGCTTTCATAAAGCAGTACAACTAACAGTAAAAGCACCACAGATGGAAGGGGAGACCAAACACACTGCAATTATTTTGTATGCAGGATGCCCTTTAAAGTTTTCTGTTGTTGTTGTTCTGTTTTTAATAGAGTTATATTTCCTCTTTCCTCAGTCCCTAATTTTTTTTAAAACATTGCAGAGCTTTAAAATCTTTCATTGGTTTCAGGCAGCATGCTGTAATGCTGTGTTTTCTATATGTATATGTAATATCAGTTAAATATAAGAGCTGACAGTCTTCAAATGGAATGATGACCTCCCTTTTTTTTCCTGGCATAATGTACACATGCTAAAATCTTAAAATACAGTAAAATGGCACTTTTTATCTGAGTGAAACTTAGGTCTGGAAGACTCAACTAAACTAATTCTTGTAAATGTCAAAGGCTGGGGATTTGCAGAAGCTGTGTTTGAGAACTAATCCTTCTAGCATGGAACTCCTTTAGCACGAGAAACGTGTGGGCAGCTGAGGGAACATAAACATATCCAGGAAAGCAAATATACATCTCTGAATGGATTCACTGTATCACTTTGGAATTTCTGCTTCTTTCCTTTTTTCCAATTGTCATCCGTAAATACTAGCTGGGGCACACCAAATTTGGTAAAAGTTCTAATCTATACCTAGAAGGTATAGAAAGACATTCTATTTTATATTAAAATTACTAGTTTTGTACGTTCATCAGCAGCAAGGTAATGGTGGAACAGATATTTTACTTCACAAATTACACTACTCCTAAATTCCCTTTTTGATTTTGGCATACTTTAGAGCTTATAAATATAAATAGAGGTGTAATTTGCTGTAAGCAGTTTCAATAATTTTTCATGCAGAATTTTGAGCCTGTGTTAAAAATACTTAATGACATAATCTGTGACTAATATTGTATAAACCCTTCAAGAAATTACTAGGTCAGTAGTCGCAAGAAAGAGGTCTCCTATAAGAAGGAGCTAGCAAATTGCTTTGAAAGGCCTTCTGGTAGTGCAGTGTGATTTTTGATGTTCACATTTGGGTTGCTTTGTTTTTTATCGTTCTCAGCCAGCAAATGCCAGTCTAGAATTGGGGAAATTCTAAGCAAACAAGAAAAACACAACCCTACTAAGTATGAAATAGAATATCTCTGCTCCCCCCGGGCTTAACAATAGAACTATGAGTAAAAAATATAGGAAACTAAACCTCTGTGTATCATTGCTTTGCCTGTGTTACATAACACCATTCTCAAGCTATATGGTACATGACTGTACAGAGGTCCAGACAGCTGCTCAGTCCCTGACCTACCTGAACTTCTACCCTGAGCTTTCCACCCTGGCTGTGCATTTTTTTTCCTCCCTCCACTTCAGCCTATATCCCTTCAGCATATAGGCAAGAGGGAACATATGGTGTAGAACTACTCCTGCCCATTTCCGCAAAGATCACCTACCCTAGTAGACATGCTATGCAGACACAGAAGTAGTTGCATCTATGAAGGGGAGGAAAGGGAGGTCTCACAGGGAAGGGGTCAGGGCTATGGTGCTATTTCCACTAACTTTCTGGAACCAAAAATGTAGGAATCGCAAGAATTCCCTTTCACCATGCCACTATGCCTGCTGCTTGCTTCGGTACTGTACATCCAAAGCTGCTGCAGCCGTGGCTTTGACACCAAATCCTGGTACACCCTCAGCTTCCCTAGCACCGCAGTCCTATTTTTTAAGAATCGCTTAAAAAAAAAAGTTGTATGGTCAAAAATCTTAGAAAATACTATTGCTGTTGCTCTGTCGACAGAAGATGGTGATCCTTATGTCTTTTATGATAGAAGAGTTCCAAAGAGATTGTCCTTCTCAAATTTCTAATTTGTATCAAAGAAAGGAAAACCAAAAAAAGACTAGAAAGTCAGTTAAGAGTCACCTGTTGAGAATCCTAGCCTGATCCAAGATGAAGATGACAGCTTGCAAGTAAGAAATGAAAAGGTCAAAGATTTTGTTCGAGCACTTTTCTACTTTCATACCTCTGTTCTTTGGGTGGTACTTGCCAGTTTTGTAGATGGGAAACAACTGAGGAGTCCTGTAATTCAGTAACAACATAAAACCTCGTAATTAATAACTTGTAAAAGAGGGAAATGCCTGAATTAGAATAGGTGGGATTTTTTTTCATGGTAAGACGGCAGGAAAGAGAAACAACCGAGCAATTCCATTATCTTAACCAGCAAAAATGGTGCGTGCGGAGAGGCCTCTCCTCGCATCCCGGGAGCTGTGGCAGCAGCCGGAGGACAAGCCCTGGCTGCCGCGCAGGGGAGACGCTCCCGCACCGCTGCGGCCCGTGCGCGCTCCGTGCGCGGCGCCGCGCAGGTGAGGGGGACACCCGGGCTGTGAGGAAACGGGCTGGGCTGGGCGCACAGCCCGCACTGATGTGCCGCGGGCGAGCGCTTTTTTTATTATTACTTTTAATACTTAAAATCCAACTCACACAAATCATCCAAGCCGGGAAGTGAATGTACAGGACGAGCAATGAGAAAAAAAAAATGTGTTTCCCTGTGCTTCCCCCATTGCTAACACGTGATTCTCCGCACTTTTTCCCCTCAAAGAAACGTTGTCAATAAGACTTTATCCAGCGGGTCAGAAGAGGGCTCTGAAGCCACCCTCCCCTCCATGGATCAGTCTTTGCATCAGCTGGGAGCTGCTTATGCTCTATCCTGCAAGGAAAGAACCATCCCACTGAGCAGCCTCCAACAAAAGATCATCTAGAGTTGCTCTCTAACGTGCCGTTTCCTAAAATATTTTCGCTGCTAAATTGATTTATTTCCTACCACAAAGAAAACACACAGTTTTTTCTCAGGGCCAGCTCCACACAGCTCTTGCCTTGGGGCCTGGGAGCTCGCTGTTAACTCAGCTCCCCTCCAGCCCAGAGAGCTGAGCAAGCTCCTGAGACGCCTTCCCGTGACACTGTGGGCAAAAGAGCTGAGCACAGGCAGGTAAGGAGCCCTGGGATCACTGCCTTCTGAAGCAGTTTATCTGAATAAGCTGTAAATGCTCCCATATGCTACTAGGCACCTTCTGATATCTGAAACGCCGGGGATACGTTTGTCAGAGACTTAATAGAAAATGTTCCGCTTCAAAGTCAGATTAGAAACATGCTGCCCCGTGGTTGTGTTTATATTAATATGCTTTCTGTATACTAAGATATTATTCATACTTGAAACATTTGCATGTTGATTGACTCCAAATAATAGTTTTCTTTCATGCTTGACCTGCCTGTCATGCATAGCAGGTGATCCTGAAAAAGCCTGTAGATTTAAAGTGAAATGAAAACAGTAGGAAAAGCCTTATTTAAAATTACTGCTATTTTTCATGCTAGTGGGAACTCTTAATCCTCCAGGATTGCTTTCTAAAAACAGTGAGAGAGGCTGAGCTTGCCTCTCTCAATTCTTCATGATGCTCTTTCATTTGTTTTACTTTTTTCTCTGAAATACTTTTTATGATCCATTTTAACAATAGCATAGAGGGAAACTGATACAGAATTTCAAGAAGGTCAGAAAGAGCAGTCTCTTTTAATTTATTCATTCAGCATTAGTGCTTTCTTACCAAGTTTCCATTCGTGTTGTCACAAAGGTAGCCTTCAATCTCGGTTTAGTCTGTTTCAATGTAAATATCCCAATTAAAATGACAGTGCAGTGTCACTAGTCAGTTCATATCATTTTGGTCTCGATGATCTCTGTAAACTGCTAAGATTGGGCCAAACAGCACAAAACCAAACAACGCAAGTTAGAAAAGTCATAATCACACATCCTATGCTGGCCTAAGTCCCACCTGCTACCAGAGCAGAGAAGCTTAAGCGTCTTCTCTCCATCATCGGGCTGAGAAAAAAAGGGCTGTTGATACATAACAATGAAGGAAAATGTTAATAGTTTAAATTTTCAGCAGTTAGGAGTTGAGAAGCACGGCACAACACAACCAAGATTGTATTATACTCTCGTTACCTTCCTCCCTTATTAGAAAAGATGGGTATGTCTCCATGTAACAGTATCTCATTTACACTGTTCTCTTATAACTCTGATGAATATTCATTTAAGTCAAGCTAGACTGTTAATTTAAAAAAAAAAATCCAGAGAGAGAAAACAGTAATATTGGTGCCAGTGATGCCCTGCGGCATTTCTTTTTGGCATCTGCTTGTTAGTAACAGTACCCCCCAGTTAGTACAGTTAGAACAGTTAGTAACAGTTCCCCCCAAGCAGGGAAGACTCATGGAGCTGTGGGGCTCACGGATCTCTTAGCCCAAATACTTGGGCTAAGTGTAAAGGAACTGCTAGAAGACTATTAAAATCTCTCAGTGGACCTAAATCTTCCATCATCTTTTCCTTCATGATATAGTTAGCTCTATAAAACAGCAAGTAGTGTAAGACTTCTTCCTTCTTTTAGGAGAGCCCATATTTCTCACTTATTGAGCAAACAACTGGAAACAATTAACCAGCACTTGAACTCGATGAAATTTAACATAACTAACAGAACTATCTGGCAGATGCGATCACTTCTCCCCCAAAACACTCTGGTGCTCTTCATTGTGTTAAGGATGCTAGCAAATATTAGTGAACTTAGGGGTGGGACTGTATATCACACCTGCCTCTATTCCAATTCTAACTCTAACTTTTAGAAAATCACAAGTTATTAGGCTCTTTGGAAAACGTTGTTTATGATATGGACTATTTTGAGGAAGCAAACGGTTTAGGAGCTGTGCATTTTTAAAATATCTATTTTTTTCCACCTGTTTTTCTGGAAGCATCATCAAAAATGAAGGCTGGTGTGAACCTTGCATTTTGCTAATTGCAAATAACTAAAACTCTGAATCTGTTTAAGGATTGCCCACTGTGCATGGATTGCGTACTTTGAGTGGTGTGTTTGTTCACAGCTGAGAAAACCTTAAATTATCTACCATGCCCTGTCCTAAACTAAGTTAAACCCTACTGCTATGTTACTATGCTAAGGTTTTCTTTTTTTTCTTTTTGTTGAGACAGGAAATATTTTCTGTCTCCTCCTTTGGATAGATTTGTATAACTAAGATCAATACAACATTGATTTATCTATACAAGGTCTTCTATAGGAACTTCAGAAAGTCCACAAAACTTAGTTCCATGGATCCAGCTGAAGCCTTAATCACATAGTTAAGGATATGAGTCCAAAATACTCCTGTCTTAATTCAGTTGAATTTATATTTATTAGTGAATGCTTCCCTAAGACAGTTTAAAGCATAGGAATTTCATACCAGAAATCTGTGACTCCTGCAGTATGCTCCAGCATTATAAAACCTCACTGCTGAAGCTGCGCAAATATCCCACTGTGCAGATACTAAATCCAAAGTATTAAAAATGTTACAAAAAATATTCTCCAGCCCTTTCTTTGTTTCACACTCTCTTGGTAGGTTTACTGACATAACTACATAGCACGTTGTCTGCAGGGTTGCCATGGGTCTTGTTTTTCATGGCTGTGAATAATTAATTCCTGTAAAGTGGGTGTTTTCTCCCCTTCTTTCCATTAATTGTATATGATTTTGCATTTGCAGACTACATGCACCTTTCCACTAAGATGCCCAGTCATCTAGCTTGCTTGGCTCTCTGTGAAGTACTTCGGCTTCCTCTCTAACTTAACTGCTCTCCTGACTTACACGAAGAAAAATGATTTTACTGTGTCATTACTCTTTACACAATTACAATAAAGCCAAACATGAAGCACATGGAGGAATGGCACTGCTTACCATTTGACATGAGAAAAATTACTGCTTAAATCAGGTTTCTCTTCCCAAATCAGTTTGTGATTTTCAGTAGGGCTTTGAGGCTCACCCGAGGACTGAGATCTTCACTAATAATCTCTTCTATGCTCCTCTTGCTCTCCATCTTGCTGATGCCTAGATATCAGACAACTAAATAAATAGCCTGTTCTCTATTATGTGTTCCATAGTGACCCTCTGACTTCCAAGAAAGTGGCGAAGTTTAGATGTTTGTTTTGAGTAAGTAAACGGGGAGGTTGCGGCACTTTCAAGGGTTTTACTCCTGCGAGTGGAAGGGGGAAGGGAAAAAAAAAAGAAAGAAAGAAAAAGGGTCTTTCTGCCAGGTGCTGCACTAAAACTACACTCCGGCGTGGGGCCGGGGTTCGGGCCGTGCTCGGACACGAGCC